>CM061530.1:14331934-14540817 GCA_030068015.2 Neoceratitis asiatica | reverse complement strand
AGTGTACGGCAAAATTGCTGCAGATAGATGATATGATAACATGCTCTGGTGGATGTGGTCATAGCTTTTGCATTACATGCAGTAAACTTAAAAGAAGTGAAATTAAAATTGTAACAGAGAGTTTAAATTTGAAATGGTTCTGCAACCAATGCACTTTGTCGGACACGAATACAAAGTTCATTGAGATTAAACACCTAATCGAAAAAAATGAGCAATCGAAATTGACAGCTTCTGATGTGAAACAAATAGTTGAACAAATATTTAGCAATAAATGCTCGAAATTAAAGAACAGCATCATAACGGATTTTAACTCCCTTTTGGAGCACAATATTGAAGTTAAAATAAGTGAAATGAAAAACGATATTATTAGAGACATATCAAATGAGTTGCAAAAGAGTAATGAAGTTCTTAGTAGCTTACGAATAGCCAATGAAAATGCAAACACGAAAATGACATTCTCAGAAGCAGTTAAGCTGAACGAAAACAAGATTTATATAAAACCCAAAAATAAGAGTAAGAAATCGAAAGAAACTAAAGAAGCATTGAAAAAAATGGTTGAGCCTACAGCGGGCTTGGTAAGAAATGTCAAAGAGGTAAAAAAGGGGCCATAATTGTAGAATGCAAAAATAAGGAAGCTTGTGAGGAAGTACAGCAGAAAGTTAGAGATACTATGGGTAATGAATATGAAGCAGAAAAATCGAAAAATAAAAGCGATATGAAAAAGATAGTTAAAATAGTTGGTATAACTGAAAAAACTAGCAATGAACGCTTGATTGAATGTTTAACGAAACAAAATGATTCATGTGCTGGAAAAGAGTTCAAAATAATAAAAGTATATGAAAATGCCAGTCGTAGAGAAGAGAGTTATATTGCATTAGTGGAAACCGATGCAGTAACATTTGAAAATATTATTCAGCAAAAGAGGCTATATATAGAATGGGATACCTGTGTCGCCTACGAACACTTAAGTGTTTTGAGATGCTTTAAGTACTCGGGGTATAAGCACAAAGCAAGTGATTGTACAAACAAAGTTGCTTGTAGCAAATGTGCCGGGTCCCATGATAGCAAGGAATGCACCTCAAATACAATTAAATGTGTTAACTGCAGCGAATTAGTTAGAAAAAAGGTAATAGATGTCGATGTTAATCATCATGCCTTTAGCAAGGAATGTCCTGCGTACAAAAAACACGCGCAGTCAAAATATAAACCGCGGGTTTAGCAACGAACACTTAGAGAGCTGAAGTGTATATACTTAAACATAAGCAGCATCATTGCTAACAAATTGGAATTAGAGCACCTTATAGAAATAAAAACCACACATGATTTTGTGTTCAGAGAGCTGTGCTACAGATGAAATTACCAATCAAGAGTTACAAATACAAACATACAAACTTATCCGATGTAATTCACACAGTAGACATACAGGCGGTGTATTAGTATATGTACACGAATCACTAGAGTATAAAACGAATTACAACAATGCATCTAACAAAAATATCTGGTGTATAATTCTTAAAATAAAAAAGTCTTTCCTCAGTACCAAATAGGTCTTGTATATCACTCGCCTAGCTCGAGTGATGCAGACTTTATTGCCTACTTAAATGAAATTCTGAACAGCAGCTGTCTAACCCAAGACAATATTGTCTTTATTGGGGATTTCATATTCATTCTATACAGGAATATGACCTATAGTAAGCAATTAGTTGAGCTATTTCGTTCATTTGCCATGGAGCAAAAAATTGATTTCTATACTCGGAGGGGGGATAACACAGAAACAATGATTGATCTACTATTTGCTAGTAATAACGAGGTCTCGTGTCGAAGATTGGAAGAATATCAAATCTCCGATCACGAATCAATACAGTTTAAAATAAAATTAGGCAGAGTATTCCGAATGAGAGCGGTCAGAACTATAACCTCATGGGAATATTATACATGTGATAACCTTCTTAACCAATTAAGACTATATGACTTTACAGAGTTTGAAAATCTGAATATAGAAAACAAGGCAATATTGTTAAACAACATATTATCAGACGCTATGACCAGCTTGACCTACTCGAAAAAGGTCATTGTAAAAGTAATGAACAAATGGTACGACTCCGAACTAGCGAATATGAATAAAATGAAATATGATCTATACAAAAGCGCAGCAATATCTGGGGAATGGGATGAATATAAAAGTTTGAAGCGGAAATACAAAGATTAGTTAAGACAAAAAAGGCAAAGTATATGGAACATAAAATAACATATAATAGGGGGGACAGCAAGGCCTTGTGGAAATACTTAAAAAATTGCGTATGTATGTCCAAAGAAAACAATGCTATTAATAAAATAATAATAAACGGTAGACTTTACACAGAGGAAAATAAAATAGCGCAGTCACTAAATAACTACTTTATTGATAGTATACTAGAAATTAGCTCAAATATTCCCGCTAGTAGTAATGAAGATCGCTTGGTTATGGGAAATAGCACCAATTCCTTCAAATTTCATAGAGTATCCACGAATGAAATACTCGAAATAGTCATTAGATTCAAAAATAAAATAGGAGGAAAAAACTACTATCTGAGGGTGTTATAAAGGATTCTATTGCCTACACAGCATATTTTTATACTCAAATTGTCAATGAAAGTTTAGATAAAGGGATAGTTCCTGAATTATGGAAAACTTCCATTGTTGTGCCAATAGAGAAAGTTAACAACACAAAAAGGGCGGAAGAAATCAGACCAATTAATACCCTACCTTGCGATGAAAAGATACTGGAGACAGTTGTAAAAAACCAGCTCGTAAAGTATTTGGAAGAAAATCAAATTATCATACCGCAACAATCAGGTTTTCGGAAAAAACATTCTTGTGAAAGTGCGCTGAACTTGGTTATAGCTAACTGGAAAGAAGACTTGAGCAGGAACAAACATGTAATAGCGGTATTCCTGGATCTAAAACGTGCATTTGAGACTATTGACCAGAATATGCTACTAACAAAGCTGTCCAAAATGGGTGTTAATTCTACGGAATTAAAGTGGTTTCAGGATTTCACCACGAATAGATATCAAAGAACGGTTATTGGTTCTTCCATATCAGATAGAAGAGGGGTACCTATTGGGCTTCCGCAGGGTTCAGTATTAGCACCTATATTGTTCAGTATCTATATTAACGATATTGCTAATTCTTTGAAGTTCTGTGATATTAAACTTTTTGCGGACGATACTTTGTTGATGCTTAGTGGGGATAATATCACTGAAATATACCTTAAGTTACAGGCAGATCTTAACAGGGTCTATGATTGGCTATGCTTGAACAAACTTAAATTGAATATTAGCAAAACTAAATTTATGGTTATATCAAGGCGAAACTTTCAGATCAACGAGATACAAAATCTAAACATAAACGGCGAAATAATCAATAGAGTTGATAGTTTCAAGTACTTGGGAATCAAAATTGATAATAAACTGAACTTCAGTGAGCACGTTGATTACACGGTAGGAAAAATTGCCAAAAAAGTATATTTTATGCAAAGAACCTGCAAGCTTTTAAGCAGGAAATACAAGGAAATGGTTTACAGATCTATAATTGAGCCTCATTTCATATACTGTCCTACCATATTTTTTATTATGAGAGACAGTCAAATTCAAAAACTACAAAAGCAACAAAACCGAGCAATGAGGTTCATTCTCAAAAAACGCTATGACACACCTATCAGAGACATGCTATCTACTTTAAATTGGCTAAGTGTTAAACAGCAGCTTTTTTTCTATACTATGAAATTTATTAAAAACATAATTGAAGGCAATTTGCCCGATTACTTGAAGTGTAACATAAAATATGTAAGAGATACGCACCCGGTAAATACACGAAATAAAAATAATTTCAATCTACCAAATTATAGAACAGAAGCAGACAAATGTAATTTATATTATAAAGGATTAAAGTGCTATAATGAGCTTCCAAACGATATTAAAACTTGTAGTGTAAACAGATTCAAACAAAAATTGTATAATTATTGCAGAGCACTACCAATTTAGTGCTAGACTGGCAGGCTTCCATAGCATCAATAGCAGTGCATGCGTGCCAAGTATTCTGTAATGCAGCGCCAACAGTTCCATGCATACAACAAGTAGCGGAAGCTCATACCAAACGCATCACTCGATCGAATCAGTGTAATGCCGTTCAAATGATGCCTTCCCGCTTTATATGCACAATTGGCCTGTATTCCACAGACAACCAATACCAGCATTGTGTTGATATGAGCTGGAAGCCTGATACATCTAGCACTGTACCGTAGTTCATAGATGTAACTAGGTTAGTCTTTAGTCTAGGTTAGTCTTTAGTCTAGGTTAGATTACTTTATAATTTAAATAGGTATAAGCTAGGCTTAAAATAAGCTGTAATAAATAAATGAAATGAAATGAAATAACATTGAGTAACAATGTGTATATTGAAATAAGGCTTCATTTTTATTTCCGATTTTTATTCATGGTTTTAAGAAAGAGTTGTGTAATATATGATTTAGACATTAATTTGGCAAAAATAGAAAATTAAAACATAAGATTACATATTTTTACTCTTTATGTATATACTTTTTCATTCGGTAGGTTAAGAAAACTAGTTCAGTGAAATAATTATGAAAACTTGTGAGGCTAGAACACCTTAAGTATAACTTTAAATAAACAAATACGTGGATTTTAGTAAATTATGATTTCTGGAAGGCGGCGTACCCAAATGATTTGTTTGTATTTGTTGTTGTCGTTGCTGCTGGTGTTGCAACTGACGAGTTGATGTTGCTGCACCCGGTTTTGTGGCTGATGTTGATTGCATTTGAATATGCTGAATTTAAATTTGTACATGGTGGGACTGGAGGGCGGAGTGTTGATGTCACTGTCGAATATGTGCATGCATTTTAATGCAAAGTACTTACTCCGCCTAGGAATCCATATTACTTAGCCGTAATAATGTTTTGTGAATTAGAATTAGACTAGTTAGTTGCAATTGTGCATGCTGGAATTGTCGCTATTACAGTTGATGATGCTGCTGGTGCTGTTGGGTATTGTGGTCTTTATTTTAATTTTACATCAAACCGTTGTAAATTGTTATTATTTAAATTAATTTTCTTAGGTTTTTATAAATGATTTATTAATTAATTTTACACTTTGTTTGGAAAATGTAATGTCGACTTCAGCTGATTTATATTTGGTTTATTTTGAAGTTATCTTATATGTTATGTAGATTACCGCAGTAAAGTATTTACTTTTACAATAAAGAGCGAAATTTTTTTTTTATCAAGAATTGAACTTTTATACGAGAGGTAGACATAATACTACCACTATTCAACGAGAACCCAGCTGCAAAATAATATGTGTTCAGGAGAACCATAGTAAATAAAATACAGGGGCTAGCGTTGGACGCAATCAGGACATTCGGATCAAACGCCTCAAGGGAGGATATGAAGACAGCGTTGATATTTCAGTCAACAAGGGATACCATCACCTTTACAAAAGAGCATTTGCAGCAAAGAACTATAATGTAAGACAATATTATAACTATCTTATCAATAATTCATCTAGATTAAACGAAAAGTACGAATTTGATAATGAAAACCCAAAAGAATTTCATCCGAGTAATAATGAATCCGTAATACTGAAGACATTTTTACAAAATATAAATCTAAATTTAGCATCTATTATACTCAGTAAAAACATAAATAATTTCAGTGAAGCATTTAACATGTTTGGAAGTGAGAGACTTATTAGGGAAAAGAGTCCTTTTTAGAAAAAATCCGATATACGGAATTATCAAAATAACTCAGATACCACTCCAAAACAAGATCACAAACAACAAGAAAATAATACTCAGAACAAAAACTAAGAAAAATACTTTAATAGGCAACAGCCCACTTACAATAATTCATCTCAAACTAGAAGACAGACTCACCACAGTTACAATAACTATCCTAATTCATGCCAATCAAGAAGATCAGGAAGAGAAGTCTACAATTATAATTATCAAAACCAAAGTGAACCAATGGAAATCAATCACTTGGAAGTAGAAGTAAATTTTCACTTGGTATCACAAAAACTTACCTACCGATAGTTGAACTCACAATCGAAAAAGACAAAATAAGATGCTTGATAGACTGAGGGTCTTCAACCTCTTTAATAGACGGCAGTACGAAACCAATTATATGTAGATCTCTGAAAAATTCATGAGGAAGAGATTACAAAACAAATTAATGACATGCTAAAGCAAGGGGATAATTAGAGAAAGCAATTCGCCATATAATAGCCCGTTATGGATTGTACCAAAGAAAATGGACCATTCAGGGGTAAAGAAATGGAGAATTGTAAACGATTATAGGAAATTGAATGAAATAACCATAGAGGATAAGTTCCCTATACCTAACATAGACACTATATTGGACAAGCTTGGAAGAGGGCAATATTTCACAACGTTGGACTTAGCAAAAGGCTTTCATCAGATCCTTGTCAAGAAGAGGATCGTAAAAATACGGCCTTCTCAACCCCAAATGGGCATTACGAATACATTCGTATGCCTTTCGGATTAAGAAAAGCACCTGCATCATTCCAAAGAATGATAAATTTCGTACTCAAAGACTTTATTAATAATATCTGCGTTGTCTATATGGACGACATTTTGATTTTCAGCACGATCCTACAGGAGCATATAGAATACTTAAGAAAAATATTCAACTAGCTCAAAAAACACAACCTAAAAATACAATTTGACAAATGTAAATTTTTATCAAGAGAAACTGAGTTTATAGGACATGTTCTGACCCCTGAAGGATTAAACCAAATCCGAAAAAGGTGGAACAAATTGTAAAACTTCAAATCCCAAAGACTCCTAAACGAATGAAATCTTTTCTAGGAGCTACAGGTTATTATAAAAAATTCATCAAAGAATATGCTAAAATAGCACATCCAATGACAAAATACTTAAGAAAAGGAGCAAAAATAAATATAAATGACTCTTATTATATACTCGCATTTGAGAAACTAAAAGAGTTAATAACAGGAGATCTCATCCTTAAATATCCTGACTTCACAAGAACGTTTAAATTAGTAACTGAAGCTAGTACCTATGCAATCGGCGCTGTACTTCAGCAGGGCAATCACCCCATCTGCTATGCTAGCAGGACACTAAACGAACACCAACAAAATTATTCAACGACAGAGAAAGAGCTCTTAGCAATCGTTTGGGCTACCAACTACTTCCGGTCATACCTTAACGGTGTAAAATTCGATTTTCTAACTGATCACCAACCGTTAACTTGGTTATATTCAAAAAGAAATGGTAAAGACATCAACCCTAGACTCAAAAGGTGGTTATTAAAACTCGGGAGTACAAAGTAAACTTAAGATAAATAAAAGGAAAAGAAAATCAAATAGCGGATTTTCTCAGTAGAATAAATTCCGACACAAATGAGATAAATGTAATTAATAACGTCATTTGAAAATAAATTTGACAATGAAAGCATCGACACAATATATTCACAAGAAGAAAACATGAACGATCATATACCAATATTAGACACAGTAGTCAATAGATTTAAAACCCAAATTATATTAACAAGCAACAAAATTAGGGAAATTAAGATAGTTCATAGAAACAAGAAAATATATATATATCACCTTAAGACATTGAAAATAACCTCACAGATACACTTAGAAGATACATTAAACCGGGGAAAATTGAAAATTTTAGTGAATTAAATGACCATGAATACAATAAAGCTCAACAAAAGATAATAGAACTATTCGATACAAATATTACAAAATTTGTAAATTCTCACATCACGCTAGGGACCTAACAACAGAAGAAGAAGCATATAAGCAAATAAAAAAGTACCATACATTTGAAACAGGTCACACAGGAATAAATGAAAATTATGAAGGACTAAAAAGATGTGTATACTATATATATATATATATATTTGGCGCTTTGTAACCGCTGAAGCGATTTTCGGCCGAGCTCCCCCTCCAATTTGTGGTTTTGCGTCTTGATGTTTTTACCAACAAATGGAGGAACCTACAGTTTATTTTAAGCCGCCTCCGAACGGCTGATGGATTTTTATGAGGAGCTTTATTTCATGCCAGAAATACGCTCGGAGGGCTTGACATTCCCTGCCGAGGGGCGACCGCAATTAGAAAAATTTTTTTCTATCATTTTGGATGTTGCTCGAACCTGGGCTCGAACCCAGGCCTTCCGAATGTCAGTACGCAATGCTAACCACTCGGCTATCGCGGCCGCCAAAAAAATATGTGTATACTACCTACAATTAAAACCAATTAAAAATAAATTTCAAATAACAGAAACACCTAAAGACTGTAATGAAATAATTCACATGGACGTTTACACGAATTCCAGAGCACACTTTTTAACTTTCATCGATAAATTTTCAAAATTAGCTACAGCGTTTTATCTAGAAGACCGAAATAATCAAACAATTATAGAAAAAATCAAACAATAGAAATCCCAAAGGGGTGACTTCAAAAAAGTAATTACGGACAATGAATTTAGAAGTACTAACATCAAAGATTAATTCCGTAATGAAAATATAGAGCTCCATTTAGCAAAATCAAATAATCATACAGGCAATCCCGATGTCGCACGTCTTCATAACACCTTGAGCGAAAAAATTAGGATGTTGAACATAGAAGACAAAAGACTTCAAATAAAGGATAAAGTGAGTAAAGCTATTGAATTATACAATAAAAGCTATCACTCCACTATGAAATAGAAACCCATAAATGTATCGGAAGGAAGATGTGATAAAATAAGAATTTATGAAAATTTATGCAAGGAAAAAGCCAGGTTTATAAACAGGCAAAACAGCAAAAGAGAAACGTATTTAGAAAACAGAAAAGAAGTATACATAAAAAATTACAAAGCAGTTAGACATAAGGAACAACCAAAATTTACAAAAAGCCCCTTACAGAACATTCATATATTGTTCGTATGAACAAAATTTGCAGGTCAAGTGGATCCTCAGGAAATTACTCTTATTGACACTCCACAGATTAACACGGGCTCACCTGAAAGTCAAACCCATTAACACAAACTTGGGTTACAAAGAAATTTACTTGAAGGACATTGATATCGTAAGTACATATGACACAATACTGCATATAATTAACCCAACAGAAATGTTAAATATTGTCCATGAACAAGAAACTAATATTAAAAACTCACAACTTAGAGACGAAATACCAACACTACAGCTTCAATTAAACACTATCAAAAGTAAACTATCTACATTAATACCTCATAGAAAGAAAAGAGGACTCGTAAATTTTGTAGGACACATAGAGAAAGTACTGTTTGGAACAATGAATGACGATGACAGACAAGACATTGAACACCGTTTAGGAATAATGGACATTAACACTCACCAGATCATAAGCACACTAAGCAAACAATTCACAATCAATAATCCCTTCAATAATACCTTCAAAAAGTTAGAAGATATAATCACAGCTGATAGGAACATTCTAACTAGAAAAATTAACACAATAAGTAAACATTCGGAAATAACACATTACACAGACTTTACATTAAAACTAAAAATATTACAAGATAACATCGAACAGATACAAATCAACATTGCAGCTTTGCAACACGAAACACTTTACAGTACGGTATTCACTACTGAAGAGATTACCTAGTAAAATATTGACATACACGAACTACAACATGTAAAATTAGCTACATTAACTGACGATGACAATAATATTGTTACGATCTTGCTGAATCAACCTCGATGATTTCCCAAATCCTTCGGGTACGATCTCTGGATTGTTAAATAAAAATCGCCAACTTAATTTGCAGTCTCTTTATTTATAAAGACTTTATTTAATATCCTTTTATTATTCAGTAATTCACAATTCAATTACAATTCACTTTACTATTTACAATTACTTGTATACAACTTTCACAATGTACTGTTTTTATTACTTTACTGTAATGTAATCTCCAACGCGTTTACTTCACGACTGATTGCTTTTGCAGCCGTGTGTCGCCCTTATATACTTGTTTGCTGCTTGAAAACGAAACTCTGGAATAATCGGGTTATTCGGTTACGATAAAGTCTCGTTTTACGCTCTAGAACATGTCAGTTGTCGGCTCCTCTCTCTCTTTCATCTGACATTCGCTTCGCATTTTCGCCACACTGCCCTCCACCTAAGTCTGATCGTCCCGATCAGACACATTCGCTGTTCCAGATGCAGCAAGCCTCTCTAGGTGGACCACTTTCATCTTGTTTCTCGGCCTCCCAACGGTTTGGATTCGATACACTACGTCGTTTAGTCGTTTGATTATCTTGTATGGACCTTCCCAATTGCATTGAAGTTTTGGGGACAAACCTCTCCTCCGTTGTGGATTGTACAGCAACTCCAAATCTCCATTTTGGAAGCCTTCGGAGTTCATCGCCTTGTCATACCTAGCCTTCATTTTGTCACTCATAATTTGAGTTTGCTGCCTCACCTGAGCATGTATCTCTCTTAACTCTTCCTCGAGAACAGTAGACGCGTCCTTCCCAATTCTTCTCGCATCAACAGTTATTCCAAATTTTAAATCGCCGGGCAACCGAAGTTCACTACCAAACAGTATCCTGGCAGGTGTTTGACCTGTTGTTTCATGCACTGCGGACCGATCATCTTGATGCTTGTCCACTACTTTCCGCAAGTGCTCTTCCAGCTACATCCATGGCAACCCGCTAAAATGGTGCGCCTGAGTTATACTGCTTCGTCTGCCCATGACTTCGTAATTTTGGCCCTTCAGCTGCAATACACTCCTCGAATTTCGTGCTTAGGTGCCCTTCACTAAGGCTATTATGGAATTCCATAGGAACATCCGGAAGTCTTAACCTCGGAACTACTATTAGCCTTCTAGAGCACTGGCCATCTTCACTTTCCCATACTCTATGCAAACAACCAGATATGAGCTCTAAACTGCTCCATTGTGGCCATTATGCCTTTGCGATGGGACTTTCCTCTGCCATTTGCTCCTTACTTGGCCTTCTATTCATCTCCAATCCGTGCATTAATAATTCCAAGTCCGGATCTTCTTGCTGACATTTCCTTAAATGGCTTACCTCCCAATCTTGTAATTCTCATTAGCCGAACGTCTATAATGTCTTCCTTACACTCAGCTTTTAAGCATGGTGAAGTCATAACTTTGCAGCCTCTCAATCCATCGAGCTAGCTGCCCTTCCGGATTCGTGAACTGTAGTAGCCCCTTCAGCGCTGCGTGATCCGTTCCAACTCGGAAATGTTGACCATACAAATATTTGTGGAAGTGTTTAATGCAATGCACCAACGCTAATAGTTCTCTCCGAGTTACGCAGTAGTTCCGCTCTGGTTTCCCAATAGACCGGCTATAGTAGGCAACTATCTTCTCCTGCCCATCAATAACTTGCGAAAGCACACCTCCTATGCCATAACCGCTGGCATCTGTGTCCAGAATAAATGTTGCACCTGGAACCGGGTACGCTAGCATAGGTGCAGTGCATAGTCGTTCTTTTAAAGCCTCCTCTTGTTCAGTTTTCCACTCGAAAGGTCTATTTTTCCTTGTGAGCTCATGGAGACTATGAGCTACGCTAGCGAAATTCGCAACAAAGCGGCGATAGTAAGTACACAGCCCAAGAAAACTTCTTAATTTATGTAAATTTCTAAGTCTCGGCCAATCCTTCACTGCTTCTATTTTTTCCTTCGCAGTACAAACGCCCTTCGTGGTTACTTGATGACCTAAGTAATTCACCTCCTTCTTGAATAAAGAGCACTTCTTAGGACGTAGTTTAAGACCAGCACCAGCTATTCTCTGGAAAACTTCTTCCAAATTACTCAAAATTCATCGAAGCCCTTTCCCAATACGATGATGTCATCCAGATACACCAAACAAGGCTTCCAGTGTAATCCTTTGAGCACATGGTCCATTAATCTTTCAAAAGTGGCAGGAGCGTTGCATAACCCAAATGGCATTACCGTAAATTGCCATAGACCGTTGCCAACACTATCTCCTTCACTCACTTCTACTTGCCAATACCCGCTCTTAAGGTCAAGTGTTGAGAACCATTCTGTGCCAGTTAACGAGTCTAGTGTATCATCGATCCTGGGCAAAGGATAGCTGTCTTTCTTTGTGACATCGTTTAATATCCGATAGTCCACACAGAACCGCAACTGGCAATCTTTCTTCTTCACGAGTACTACCGGAGAACTCCATGGACTTGCTGATGGTTCGATAACATCGCTTTCAATTCAACAATCTTGCAAAATCGATGTCATTCGACAATTTTGCAAGTAAATTCTTTATGCAAATTCAGCATTTCCTGAATGTAAAGAAAGTGAAGGTATAAATAAGCCAAAAGTGTAAATAGCATACTTAGTTAAGTTCTAGTCTTAAGACTTTAAAGATGTGAATAAAAATATTTAAAAAATTTAATCAAATTAATTTTTTTAATTCTAATATAAATAAATAAATATAGATAAGTGTTTTTGTATTTCGTTTTACTTACTTTTATATCGAAGTAAGTTCTTATATATGTTTGTATATACATACACATTTTCGGTATTACTGAACTAAATTTTTTTTATTTCGCGAATTTCGCTCGCTTTTGTTTAACGTAAATTTATGCGTTTATAAACTTCAAACTTATTTACATGCTTTAATGTAAATATTTTTATTTAAGATTTTTATTAATGTTTTTTTTATATGCGCAGTTCTTTTCTGACAAGCGGGTTTTGGCACCGTGTATAATTTCCAGGAGAAGTTTGGAATTTTATTATTTTTCTTTTATAACGAAAACGTACTAATTTATTTTATTGTTTACCAAAATTTTATTTATGGTGTTGAATGTGTTAATAAAAGACAAGTTATTGAGAAAAGCAGTTTGCATGCGAGATAGCCAGCGATCATTATTTTAACAGTTAAACATTTTATTTACATATATAGGTTTACAACGGAAGTAGAGTTACAGATGAGTATTACAATTGGGAGTAATTATATGATGAGTGTTGGTTTTGGATCCATGTCTTCAAAACATATAATAGTAAAACATTTCATCTTATAGTCCAGATTGTGGCTGAGCATTAGTTTTCAGTCGCACTTCATATTATAAGCAAATAAAAAGCAATTTCATTTCCTTATGAAATTTTCACTTTTTTTCAACTTTCTTTTAACCAACGCGTATATTACTTCCCCTTGATAAATTATTTTCAGTTATTTCGTTTAAATTAATAACAAATGCGACTTAAATCAACATTAACAAATTATATTATAATGAAAAGAGATGCACACTTAAAAATGGTTGCAGTCTAATCATGAAGGTGTTGCCGTACTTTGTAAAATAACCTATAAATTTCAAAGATTGAGTCCCAATGGCGCGTTTTAAAGAGGTATTTTGTCAGACAATTACAAAAACTCCGCGAATTTCGCAGTTTTGTGAAATTGATCGAAGCAATTAAACATATGTACTTATAAAACATTCTTTACTTTTCTTTTATTATTAAAGAAGGTTATCATCATACCGAAGTGTTTCACTTCAACATACTCTGTAAGGTGAAGCCAATTTTGATTCGACCTAGGGTTATTTTTCTAAAGCGCGGTGCTTTAAAAAATAACCCTGGGCCGAACCAACACCGGCTTCGCCTTGCACAGTATTTTTAAGAAAAATACTTTTGTAAATTGGCGACCTACGGCCGCGCTTTAAAAAAAATAACCCTGGGGCGAACAAACACCGGCTTCGCCTTTCACAGTATTTTTAAGTGAAATACTTCTGTAAATTGGCGGTCTACGGCCGAACCAACATCAACTTCGCCTTGCACAGTATTTTTAATTTGCTATTTTAGCAATCCGGTAACATCAATTTTGATGTCATTGTATATTAAATTTTGCAAATTTAAAAATTAAATTACTCAAAAACTATAAGTTGCTTAGAAAAAAGAAAGTTAGTTTTAGAATCTAGGGATCTTCCTCTTTCCCCCATACCCAATTTATTTCCGAAAGCCTGCGACAACTCACAACTGAAGGATCCAACTGATTTAACGAAGAACGTACCTAATATATATCACCATTTACTAATACTGAAGTCGATTTCATTAGATCGTTCGACATTAAAACTTATAAGAGGTTGCCGGGTATCCAAGGGATGTGTCTATCTTTTTGTACGTTTTGCCACTAAGAAGCTGCATCAGATTTAAATAAGCAATCTCCTGATTTAAAACTACCAACACCATGTCACTTCCTAATCGGCGGACATCTTCTTGCTCTTCCTGACGCAGAACATGGCGCCTCGAATGTGAATTGGTGACAACGATTAAAGGCCCTACATCACACATTTAGTAAAATATGGAAAGTAGAACTCAACAAATGAATAACAAATGAATAATAAGCAATGCAATAACATAAAAGACATTGTCTTTATTAAAGAAGAACACCTACTACCCAGTGAGTGGAGAGAGTCGTCAAATCGTACCCAGAATCGGACACTCGTGTACAATTCGGAGATGTTATGACAGACAAGGGCCAAGTTACTTACCCATTAGTTAAGCTATTACCACCATATAGAGAACAATATGAAAAGGAAATAAATGAACCCACATCCACATCTAAAGCGGTTTAAGCACCAACAGCGAATTCCACTTCAGTGTAATAATTTTCATTCCGCCTTGTTGAAAGTAATAGGCAATCAGACATTTCAAAACATATGCATATATAACTAGTAGTACTTCCTAACTGAGGCCATAGTATCCCAACAAAATACTGAAAATTCTAATTTACATTATTGATTTTAACCACACTCACCCCTAAATTTACCGTCTCCGAATTACGATTCTCATCAAAATGCATGTAAATCTAACTTGTTATGTTGAGTATATGTACCTGAAATATAAATTAAGCTTTGGTGTATTGCCATTATTAAGTATAGAAATGATTCCCTAAATTTTTCTTCACATACAGTAAAGATACCAATCACATATTTATATACTTGACCAGCTTCGAATAGGTTTCAAAATCGTTACCATATTTTTGGAGTCATACTCAGACGAGCTCGTTCTCCATTGTAAATGTCGAAAGCATCTTTATGAAATTTCTATTCGTAAAGTACTCTTTCTTATTACTTTACCACCTAGAATAATCGAATCTTTCTCGCTAACGAATGTTCTCGTTTTACGCTCTAGAACATGCCAGCTATCGGCTTCTCTCTTTCATCTGACATTCGATCGTCCCGATCAGACACATTCGCTGTTCCAAACGCAGCAAGCCTCTCTAGGTGGACCACTTTCATCTTATTTCTTGGCTTCCCAACGGTTTGGATTCGTTACACTACGTCGTTTAGTCGTTTGATTATCTTGTATGGACCTTCCCAATTGCATTGAAGTTTTGGAGACAAACCTCTCATCCATTGTGGTACAGCCTTCATTTTGTCATTCCTAATTTGAATTCGCTGCCTCACAAGAGCATGTATCTCTCTTAACTCTTTCTCGAGAACAGTAGACGCTTCCTTCCCAATTCTTCTCTCATCACCAGTTATTCCAAATTTTAAATCACTGGGCAACTGAAGTTCACTACCAAACAGTATCCTCACAGGTGTTTGACCTGTTGTTTCATGCACTGCGGACCGATATCTCATCAGGAAAAGCGGTATGTGTACATCCCAATCATCTTAATGCTTGTCCACTACTTTCCGTAAGTGCTCTTCCAGGGTCCGGTTGAATCGCTCTACCATGCCATCTGATTGAGGATGCAGGGCTGTCGTCCGTGTTTTTCGAATACCAAGTATCTGGCACATCTCCTGGAACACCGCCGATTCAAAGTTTCTTCCTTGGTCTGAATGCAATTCTATATGCCCATCGTATCTGGTAACTCAATTATGAGTGAAAGCATCCGCAACTGTTTTGGATTCCTGGTTTGGAATTGGGTGGACCTTAGGCCATTTACTAAAGTAGTCCATAACCACAAGAAGGTATTTGTTTTCTTAATAGCTCATAGGGAATAGAGCGGCTACAAAAATGGCAACCCGGTCAAATGGTCCCCTGAGTTATACTGCTTCATCTGCCCATGATTTCGTGATTTTGGCCCTTTAGCTACTAGGAACTCCTCGCAGTTAGCAATCTACTCAGCGATCGATAGACGACAGCCCACCCAATAGAACCACTGATTGATCCACTACGACCATTATGGAAGTGCTTGAGAACATCCGGAATTCTTAACCTCGGAACTACTATTAGCTTTCGAGAGCACTGGCCATCTTCACTTTCCCATACTCTATGCAAACAGCAAGATATCCACTCTAAACTGTTCCATTGCGCCCAGTATGCCTTCGCGATTGGACCTTCCGCAGCCATTTGTTCCTTACTTGGTCGTCTATCTATCTCCAATCCGTGCATTAATAATTCCAAGTCCGGATCTTCTTGCTGACATTTCCTTAAATGACTTGCCTCCTTTTCTTAAACTGTCATTAGTCGGACGTCTATTATGTCTTTATTACCCTCTGCTTTTGAGCAGTGCTTACATTCCAAACTGCATGGTCGACGGGACATAGCGTCAGCATTTCCGTGCGTATTACCCTTGCGGTGCTCGATGGTGAAGTCATATATTTGCAGTCTCTCAATCCACCGTGCCAACTGCCCTTCGAAATTCTTGAACTGTAGTAGCCACTTCAGCGCTGCATGATCCGTGTTTAATGTAATCCACCAACGCTAATATTTCTCTCCGAGTTACGCAGTAGCTCCGCTCTGGTTTCCCAATAGACCTTCTATAGTAGGCAACTATCTTCTCCTGCCCATCAATCACTTGCGAAAGTACACCTCCTATGCCATAACCACCAGCATCTGTGTCCAGAATAAATTTTGCACCTGGAACCGGGTACGCTAGCATAGCCGTTCTTTTAAAGCTTGGAAAGCCTCCTCTTGTTCAGTTTTCCACTCTATTTTTCCTTGTTAGCTCATGGATACTATGACCTACCCTGGCAAAATTCGGAAAAAATCGGCGATAGTAAGTGCACAGCCCAAGAAAGCTTCTCAATTCATGCAAGTTTCTGGGTCTTGGCCAATCCTTCACTGCTTCTATTTTTTCCTTCGCAAAACAAACTCCTTTCATGGTTACTTGATGCCCTAAGTAATTCACCTCCTTCTTGAATAAAGAGCACTTCTTAGGACTTAGTTTAAGACCAGCGCCAGCTATTCTCTGGAAAACTTCTTCCAAATTAATCAGATGTACATCGAAGCTCTTTCCCAATACGATGTTTCCACTACGTTGGTCCTACCTGGTTTCTTGCCATCCTTGTCGAATATGTTGGAGTATTTGCGGATCAGTTGGCTGGCCTTGTGCTTGTACTTGTCTTCCAACCCTTGCGTCCATGCATATATACCTTCCTCCACGTCCTTGCTGCCAATAGAGTCGATTCCAGAAAAATTATTGCAGTTAATGATGGTTTCTACCTCTTGACATTGCCCTAATACAGTACCACTTGAATTTTTACTGGTGATCTGAAGTCATTTAATACTCTCACTGCGATGCGTCCATTCTTCTGTGTCTTAGCCAGTGGTTTACCAATAACTAAGTCCGGTGTAGAATTTTGTGCTGCTTCGACAACCCACAATTTGTTTGTCCCACAATCTCCATTAATTTTCGCCCAAACAACTGCTTCTGACTTTGGTGGAATCAGTTCACTGCCTTCTAAGACCACTTGTTTGCTGTTGTATGTGAAATGAAAGCCAATGCTTAGTGGTACTTCTTATACTCCATAATCTTGTTATTCAAGTCGATCTTGATACCTTGCTCTACCAAGAAGTCCACTCCTATGATTACCTCATCTACAATCTGCGCGACTATAAAACTGTGTAACACCGTCACATTCCCTATTGTGACCTCACATGTTGCTTCTTCCACCATTTGGGTATCCTCACCAGTCGCCGTTTTCAATATTGTTCCAGGTAATGGTCCCACTTCTTTGGCGATCAGGTCAGTGCGAATGATGGAGTGTGATGCGCCCGTATCTACTGTTAATATTCGCTCTCGTCCATCTGAATATCCACCAATAGTAATGTTGCTCGTTTTTCTGCCGATTTGCGAGACGGAGATTATGGGGCATTCACTTGACGGAGCCAGCATACGCCCCTTTAGATTGGCCCGTTTTAGTTTAACGACTGAGAAGTTGATGATTCATCTTCCTCAGCCTTCCGTTTTCGCTGTACTTCCTGTTTGCTGGAACCCGTTTTGCATTCGCGTGCGAAGTGACTAGGTTTTCCACATTTAAAGCATTTTCCAGCTTGATTCTTGACACCAGAACGATTCATTCCTTCGATCGACTTCAGAGTTTTTAATATTTGGGTCAGCACATCTGGTATTTCAGCCTCCACTTTATTGACTTTGTATGCTGGTCTGCTTATGAGTGCCGCCGTTTCACGTGTTTGAGCATACGCAACAATTTCAGCGAAAGTCAACTTTGGATTCGCGTATGTCTCTCGCTTGGTGTAAATGTCTTTTATTCCGCTGATGAATGTTTGTATTTTCACCCTTTTGAGATGCTCACCCGATGCGTCTCCAATGGCTAAATGAGCCAATCTCTCAATTTCCGAAGCATATTCCTGTAGAGATTCGTTTGGTTTTTGGTCGCGCTTTTCTAACTCAATCTGGTAAATTTGTCTTCTGTGTTCGCTACCATATCGTCTTTCCAGGGCTCGCATAAATCCGCCGTAATCATTTTTCTCATATTCGGGTATAGTTTACAAAAGTTCTGCTGCAGGTCCTTACAACGCAACGAATAGTGCAGCAGATTTTTCCTCCATGCTCCAGTTATTTATTTCAGCCGTCTTTTCAAACTGGGGCTTAAAGACTTGGAAAGGAATTTTACCGTCAAAAGATGGTGTTTTTACCTTGGGAGCGTTTACAGAAGTGATCGAACGATTTAACTGCAAATCCCGGAAACTACCTTCCAATGCGTTGACTTCGGTCTCAATTAGATCCTCTATTTTTTCTTGCCGACCTTGCGATTCGTTGACTTTGCTCTGAATTAGATCCTATCTTTCCTTAAGTTCTGCATTTTCTCTCACCAGATTTTGCTGTATTTGCGCGATTGTTCCTTCTAAGGATGATATCTGCTCCCTCTGTTCAACCATTTGTGATGTAATGCTGGCATTAATTGCAGATATATTTTGTGAATTACGGGCATCCTGTGAATCCAACTTTTGTGAAATTGCAGTCAACAACATGTTCATGTCAATACGCGTAAATGTGCCAGGAGCCTTTTCTTGAATCTTAATTGATGGCTGCTCCAACCCCTTCGCAAAATCACTAGTCTCTTCCTTGTCAATATCCTTCAAGAATTTATCTTCATCCTCGCGACGGAATTCGTATTGACTCAAGTCGATGCCTTCGACTTCCATTGCTTCTCGCAGTCGCGTTTTCAGCTCTGCCTTATTTCCTGTTGTAGATAATCCTCGCTTTGCCAACTCCCTCTTGAGAGGAGGTATTGTTAGATCCTGAATCTTCACCATTTTTCAATTATTATCCTTTGGGATTTATTTAACAATCCCACTTCTGGTACCTATTGTTACGATTTTGCTGAATCAAGCTCGATATTTCCCAAATCCTTCGGGTACGATCTCTGGATTGTTAAATAAAAGTCACCAACTTTATTAAATGTCCTTTTATTATTCAGTAATTCACAATTCAATTACAATTCACTTCACTATTTACAATTGCTTGAATTACAACTTTCGCAATGTACTCTTTCTTATTACTTTACTGTAATGTAATCACCAACGCGTTTACTTTACGACTGATTAACCCAGCAGCCGTGTGTCGCCCTTATATACTTGTCGGCTGCTCGGAACCAACCGCCTAGAATAATCGAGTCTATCTCGCTAACGAATGTTCTCGTTTTACGCTCTAAAACATGCCAGCTATCGGCTTTTCTTTTTCATCTGACATTCGCTTCGCATTTTCGCCACAATATTAATACAATGAGTGAAATACACAGTTTGTTAAGCCCTACAAATATTCCTCGTAGATCACTCCAATACAAATTTCATGAAGGTCGTCTAAAAATAAATAGTTGTTCTTCAAGAAAATACTGCTGTTGCGCGCAAACTGATATTGCAATATCGATATGTGAACAAACATTACAGGCCGCATTAACAATTAGTAATCATAATTGTTCACAGCGAAAACATATCGGCTAGAAATTAATCATTATTCTTTTATCGTTATTTCTTTCGCTCAAAATATCGCTCAACTCGGATTATCTTTTTTCAAAGAAATTTTCGAAAAAATTGATATATGTCGTTAAAAAGTAAATGATTGAAAAGAAGTTATAAAAGGTTGAAACGATATTTTTAGCGATAATTATTTTCTGAGTGAAATTTTTTCGTTCTCAATAATAATGACTATTGCTTGAGTGTTTACGTAAAACTCGAAGAATAATTATTATCAACTAAGCAAAATTACAAAAATCATGAAATAAGAAATCACTTCCAATCTGAAAAAAGTATGCAAGCCGGAAACCTTCTGGCGAAATTCATTTGTTTATGCGGCTTTTCTAAGTGAAGGATTTTTTTCATTGATTGGTCCCTGATAAAAATAGTTAAGTTATAAAAACATGGAAATGGACTTATATATAAATAGGAACCTAAGCGCTCATATAAACACATAAAACACACAAGAATATACATATAATATACCATGCAGATATGAAAGTATTTACATCACACATTATCATCACAATATTACAACACTTTAGCTTGGAATATCCCGTTTTTTTTCACTGGTGTCCCATAACTCGTACTTTGCTGTTGTTGTTGTTGTAGCGTACTTTGTGTTTCGCATCGCTTTCATTACGACACATTTAATTTACTTTAGAGCGCGCTTAGCGTTATAATTATTTGGGAACTTCGTTTAAAGTTTAGGCGGTATACCATTTGACCAATTAGAAACAGTGCATCCCTACTTATCGTATTAATCAGAACGAATTTCAGACAAGAAACTGTTTTCCGTTATCGAAGTGTACATACTAATTCGGTGATGTTGAAATAAGGTGCCGAAATAAGGCTCTGCTTTAATTTTCCAAAGGTTTTCTGGCCTCGCCCGTCATTGATAATTTGAAAATTGTATCCTTCGTAAGATAGTCGTACAGCGGAGATGCATGGTCATATAAATCTACAGTACCACGCCGTCATCCCCAGGAGCGACTGATTCAGTGCTCGTGGTTCTAGGGAGTCTCTGACAGCTGCAATTTTTTTGCATCTGTACGAATGAGTAGAGTAAATTATCTAAATACACAAACACGGATTCACGTAAAGAGCAGCCTTGTCCATTAATCTACTCAAGCTTTGTAGACTATTGTGCAATCTGAAAAGCATGAATTTAAACTGATAAAGAGGCTTTCCAGTCACATTAAATGCGATTCTCTCTCTCGATTTTTTTTCGAGTGGAATCTGCCATAACGCATCATTTGACTCAATAGCAGAAGTATATCACGTATTTTTTAGTTTCCCTAAAATACCATCTGCATATGTATATGCAGGAGTGGATAATTCTATTTTTATTAACCTTTCGTGCATAATCAACGACACGAATTCTATCAGCTCTTGCTTAACTCTTTCACACCCAAATCCAACATTGTATCTAACTCATACACTATAAGCTTTGTGAGACGATAGTGTCTTTGTTTCACTGGAAGGTGTTCGCTGACTACTTCGAAAACATGTTCCTCTTTATCTGTTTAGCTAAACCTAGCACAGCAAAAGAAGAAAATTACACCGTATCAAACGTGAGATCGCTCCGGCGGGAAGGAGCTCTCAAACGTCAGACACTCGCAGTCGCACCCATATTCACAACACTTGTGTCAAATGTCTTCCAGAAATCAACTCTTAGGTACAATTCTTCTGAAGCCCCAGAACAATGGGACCTTTTTGATGATGTTAAAACGTATCTCTTAAGTTTCATTTGTCGCTTTCTCGATTTGCTAAACTCTAGAAAATTTCTATTATTTTTTCTCTATTTAAAACCACATTTAAAATTTTACTTTACTAATATCTTTCAATAACTGAACCCTTTATTAACCCTATCTCAATGTGATGCTCATTCTCCAAAGATCCCTCGAAGTTACAATTCTTGTGCAATATATTGTACAAACTTACAATCACACAAACAAACTCAAAACTAATTTATCGACCCACCGAGTACTATAAATAATGAAACCCGCAGTCTTTAATGTTTTGACAATGAATAATTCTTTCTTTATTAAAACTTCTTTCTTTTATACAAATATTTGGTTATATACATTCTTATTTACTTCATTATATTAAATACTCTATACTAGGTACATTTAGATATGTAAGCGCATTATGTATAAATGTAAGCGCATTCGAATTCAATCGGTCGCTCACACATATACATATGTAATAAATATGTAAAAATGTATCGTCAGCATAAAAGCTTCGATTGGACTTATTACTGCTGCGTTTGGTTATTTGTTTATATTATTACATATCTACACTATTCAAAAGCGTGGGAAAAGAATTTATTAAAAAGCAATTACTTAGTTAGCGCTTGGTATACTATTCTATTTCATTTAATTACGTATATTTTATTGCTTTTTTTATGTTAGGTAATTACCTATGTTACAAAGTTGTGGTTTTGTTTACTTCTTTTTTTTCAAGTGCTCAAATTTTTATTTGTTTGTTTGTAAACCTTATTCCAATAGCTTTAGCCTATTCTTATGTATTACGATTTCCTTATTTTTACTATTTTGCTCTATGTCTCCTAACGTAAAATTGTAATTTTTGTCAATATGTTCTACATTATATGGAATCAAAGTAAAATTATTATTTTTATCGATATTTCCCACCTTATAGGGCCCTTTATATCTACTTTCTAACTTATGACCTGCTTCATTTTTGACTAATACTAAATCTCCTATGTTTATTTCCTTATACTGAACACTTCTATCCTAGTTAATTTTTTGTTTTTGCTTAGATGCCTGTACTAATTTCCTAGCTTTTTGTTGTGCTAACTGTAACCTATACTTAATTTCCTTATCATAAGCCTCATGATTTTATACTGGGCTAATTACATTTTCTTTTAAAAATTCGTAAGTCAAAGGTGTCTTTCCAAAAACTAGTTCAAAAGGACAATAGCCGTGAACTGTTGAAGGTGTTGTATTGTAACAATACGAAAAATATTTAAGGTACTCATCCCAATCGTCTTTGTCAATGGATATGTAGGAACGCACATATTCATTCAATGTTCTATGGCTGCGCTCATCAGTACCTACAGTTTGATGGTGGTAGGGTGTTGAGGTTTTATGCTCTATTTTTAAGAGCTTGCACAATTCCTCAAATACACTATTTTGGTATTCGGTTCCCATATCCGTTGTAATTGTTTTCATACAACCATAAATCAAAATTAAATGTTCAAATACAGCCTTAGCAACTGCTACAGCATGTTTGCTTTGGACAGGCACTGTAACCAAATATTTGGTTAGGGCACATATAATAGTGACCGCATATTCATTTCCATGTATCGATTTTGGTAATGGTCCTATTGTGTCAATTTGTACTATATCGAAAGCCTTTGGTGGTGTCTCCGTTATAGTCATTCGTTCTTTCAGGTGTTTATTGATTTTATTTTTATTGCAGTGGATGCAATTTTTGATATATTTTCTAATGTCATTTTTCATATTATTCCAGTAATATTTTTGTCTTATTTTGCTTGACGTACTTTTTGGGTGGCCACCAAAAACAGGATCGTCGTGGTATTTATGAAGAATTTCTTTAATTTCTTTGTTATTTGTCACATGCATAACCTCCGGAGTTAATGCTATAATTAAATTTTTGAGAACTTTGGTACCAATTTCTTTAAATGTGTCTACCCGGGTATAATTATTCTTAAAGAATTTGTCTCCTAAGGACAACTGTATTTTTTCAAATCCCAAATTGCCGGCTTCTTCCATAAGCCTGGCAAAGAATTGACCTAAGTCAATTTTCGCCTCAACAATTAAGTTTTTTATATTAATTTTGTTACAAATTTTCTTTCCTTTTTTTAAACATAATTTTGGAGGATCGAAAACGAGCTGGACTAGTCTCTTTACTTCACATTTATTTAGCGCTTCATATATTATTGGGTTCTCTTTGTGACTTTTTATTTCTTCATTTTTGTTACTGGAATCTTTATTATTATAATTTTTATTAGTTTCCGATCTAGTCGTAACTTTTAGTATTTTACACGCTTCTACAGATATTTGTTTTAGATCTTTGATATCTATGCGTGATAATGCATCTGCTACGTAATTCTGTTTTCCTGCTATATACACCACCTCGAAATCATATTCTTCCAAATCCAATCTGATTCTAGTTAACTTTGATGAAGGGTTTTTCATCAAAAATAGGAATGTTAAGGGTCTACGGTCTGTCTTGACCAAAAATTTTATGCCATAAACGTATGGTCTAAAATATGTTATGGCCCAATGAATGGCCGCCAATTCTTTTTCAATTGTTGCTTTATTAACTTCGCCTTTTGTGAACGATCTAGATGCATAGGCAATTGGTAATTGCTTTCCTTCATACTCTTGACTCAAAACTGCCCCACAAGCAAAACGGCTAGCATCTGTTGTTATGCAAAATTGTTTACCGAAATCGGGATATTGTAGAATATTAGGACTTATTAATGCAGCTTTCAAGTAGTCAAAGGATTTTTCACAATCCTCTGTCCAATCGAAAACTACATTTTTCTTACAAAGTCTTGTTAACATTCTAGAGTACTCTGAAAAATTTGGAATGAATCTTCGGTAATAATTGCAAAATGCTACGAATCTTTTTGCTTCATCCGCATTTTTAGGGGTTGGGTAATTTTTGACAGTTTCGAACATACTGGGGTCTGGTAAAATTCCTTTACTTGTACATTTATGACCAAGGTATGTTACTTCCTGGCTGAAAAATAGGCATTTATCCGGATGTAATTTTAAATTATACTTCCTACAAGTTTCGAATACATCCCGTAAGTTTTTAATATTATGCTTTTCGGAGCATCCCAATACGACCAAATCGTCCATGTACAAAAATGCTTGTGAAGGCTTTAAACCTAAGCTAATGTCATCATTCTTTGGAATGAGTTCGGGGCTACTTTAAGGCCATACGGCAATCTTTTGAAACGATAAGTACCATTATCTGCTGTAAAGGATGTGATATCCCTTGACTCTGGGCTGAGTTCTATTTGGTGAAAGCCGGACATTAAATCCACGCATGAAAAATATTTAGCTCTTCCTAATTGATCTAGTATGTCATCAATTCTTGGCAACGGAAATTTATCTGCAGTAAGTTTTTTATTTACTTGTCTGTAGTCGACAACCATTCTCCATCTTTTTTCTTGGTGATTTGGGAGTGTTTTTTTTGGGTACTAATAAAATTGGACTATTAAATTCTGACATTGAAGGTTCTATTATGTCGTCTTTAATTAATTTATACTTGTTTATTTATTTCGCTCTTGTGGGCTTCTGGCATTCTGTAGTTTTTTACGTAAACAGGGTTATTGTCTTTCATATGAAGTTTTTGTTTGTAAAAATTATTAGTGGTAATTGGTTCTGTTGGAGGATGGGGCCATGTGTGGAGGATGGGGCCATGTGTAGAAGTTCACGCAAGTGAGAAAAGTTTCTGACTGCCATTCACCTGGGAGTGGCCAGAAACGATTCTTTTACATATGGCTCAAGCAGCTCACGACTTCCGGTTCTAGACCAAGTATCCTCTGGGTAGCCAACAAACATCCGTTTGGAGGCGAGCTAAAGTGAGAAGGCGAATCCCTTGCGGTTGTTCGTAGGGTTTGGAACCCACCACATAAAAACTATACTCCAATGAAAAATCAGCAATTGTCTCGGACGAGAGACCCCCATTTTGATGACGACCCCCGCAAACGTTTTAAGGATCATGATTTGAGGGCATGCACCTGGAATGTCCGGTCCCTTAATTGGGAAGGTGCCGCTGCCCAGCTGGTTGATGTCCTCGTAAGACTAAAGGCCGTTCAAGAAATGCGATGGACGGGACAAGGACGGAAAAAGGTGGGTCCTTGTGAAATCTACTACAGCGGCCATTTAAAGGAGCGAAGTTCTTTAACATATCGTTGATTTGCGCCCACGCCCCGACAGAAGAGAAGGATGATGTGACCAAAGATGCTTTCTATGAGAGCCAGAACGTGCTTATGAGCGCTGCCCCCGCCACGATGTCAAAATTGTGCTAGGCGATTTCAACGCCAGGGTGGGCAAAGAAGGCATTTTTGGCGCAACAATCGGAAAATTCAGCCTCCACGACGAAACATCCCCAAACGGGCTGAGGCTGATTGACTTTGCCGGGGCCCGAAATATGGTTGTCTGTAGTACCAGATTCCAGCATACGAAAATTCATCAAGCAACATGGCTGTCGCCAGATCGTAAAACACGCAACCAAATCGATTACGTTGTTATAGACGGAAGACATGTATCCAGTGTTCTAGACGTGCGTACGTTCCGAGGGCCAAATATCGACTCGGATCATTATCTTGTAGCAGCAAAAATACGCACTCGCCTCTGTGTGGCAAAGGACGCCCGTCAACAAACACAAGGAAGGTTTGCCGTCGAAAAGCTGCAATCACAGCAGACAGCCAGCAAGCTTTCTACTCGACTTGCACTACTGCTCTCTGGGAGCACTCATCAGCGACTTGGTATAAGGGAGCTGTGGAACGAAATATTAAATTCCTTGCGTACCGCTGCTTCGGAAACAATTGGTTTTCGGCAATACTAGAAAAACAACTGGTACGATGAGGAATGTCGAACTGCAGTGGAGAGAAAACAGACTGCCTACCTCGCAACTTTGCGATCGACCACAACACGTGCGGGGTGGGATAGATACCGAGAGCTGAAGAGGGAAGCGAGACGCATTTGCATACGAAAAAAGAAAGAAGCCGAAATGCGTGAGTATGAAGAGCTTGAGAAGTTGGCGGACAAGGGTAATGCTCAAAATTCTATGGGAAGATGCGGCGACTTACAGAAGGTTTCAAGACCGGAGCAAACTCATGTAGTAACAATAGAGGTAATCTGGTGACAGATGTCCAGAGTATACTTAGTGTATGGAGGGAACACTTCTCTAACCTGCTCAATGGCAGTGAAAATGAAAGCCCCGGAGATGGCGAACCCGAAACCCCAATCGATGACGATGGTATAGAGGTGCCATCACCCGACTATGAAGAAGTTCGGATAGCGATTGCCCGCTTAAAAAATAACAAAGCGGCGGGAGCCGATGGCTTACCGGCAGAACTTTTCAAATACGGCGGCGAAGAGCTGACAAGGAGCTCTGCCCAATCCAAAAAAAGGGAGACCCCACGGTCTGCGCCAATTATCGTGGGATAAGTCTCCTTAATATCGCATATAAGGTCTTATCTAGCGTATTGTGTGAAAGACTAAAGCCCACCGTCAACAAACTGATTGGACCTTATCAGTGCGGCTTTAGACCTGGCAAATCCACCATTGACCAGATATTTACCATGCGCAAAATCTTGGAGAAGACCCGAGAGAAAAGAATCGATACACACCACGATTTTAAAGCTGCCTTCGACAGCACGATAAGGAAATGCCTCTACGCCGCTATGTCTGAATTTGATATCCCCACGAAACTCATACGGCTTTGTAAACTGACCCTGGATAATACCAGAAGTGCGGTCAGAATTGGGAAGGACCTCTCCGAGCCATTCGATACCAAACGAGGTTTCAGACAAGGAGACTCTTTATCGTGTGATTTCTTTAATTTGATGCTGGAGAAAATAATACGAGCTGCAGAGATAAACAGACCAGGCACAATATTCTACAAGAGTGTGCAATTGTTGGCGTATGCCGATGATATTGATATAATTGGTCATAACACCCGTACTGTAAGTTCTTCTTTCCCCAGATTAGAGAAAGAAGCGAAGCGAATGGGTCTGGTACTGAACGAGGGCAAGGCGAAATATCTCCTGTCATCAAATAAACTATTCGTCTATCTGGGATCCTGCATTAACAACACCAACAATGTCAGCCTTGAAATCCAACGCAGAATCACTCTTGCTAACTGGTGCTACTTTGGACTGAGTAGGCAATTGCAAAGTAAAGTCCTCTCTCGACGAAGTAAAACCAAACTCTACAAGTCGCTCATCATCCCCGTCCTGACATATGGTGCAGAAGCCTGGACGATGTCTACATCCGATGAGTCGGCTTTAGGAGTTTTCGAGAGAAAAGTTTTGCGGAAGATTTATGGTCCTTTGCGCGTTGGCAACGGCGAATACCGCAGACGATGGAACGATGAGCTGTACGAGCTATACGACGACATTGACATAGCTCAGCGAATAAAGAGACAGCGGCTACGCTGGCCAGGTGATGTCGTCCGAATGGATGAAAGCGCTCCAGCTTTGAAAGTATTCGATGGAGTACCCGCTGGTGGAAGCAGAGGAAGAGGGAGACCTCCACTCCGTTGGAAAGATCAGGTGGAGAGCGACCTGGTGTCACTTGGTATTTCTAACTGGCGCCAAACAGCAAGAAGAAGAAACGAGTGGCGCGCTATTGTTGACGAGGCTATAATTGCGTAAGCGGTGCCTACACCAAAGAAGAAGAAGAAGAATTGGTTCTGTTTCTTATGAGTAAATGTCAATGAATTCTGCACATAGAGCATTAAGTGATTTATTTGCAAAGTGTGGAAATTTTTTATTTAATCTCTCTAATTTTTCTTTATTGTTGGCTTTTTTTTTCAAATTTATTATTATTTATTATTGTATAATCGCTCAAATTTTCTGTACGTATATTGAAGTCTTTGAGTGTTGCATTTTTATCTGTTGTATTTATAATTCTAACAAATGTTTCGTTTGAATTTGCTAATGTTTGCAATAAAGATGCCTTCAGATAATTCTTGTTGTGGAATTAGTAGTTCAGAATTGTGATTTTTAATGTGGATTTGTCGGACTATTTCCGATCTTGCGGGAATTGATATACTGTTTATTGCTGGTTTATTAGTCATTTGCATTATTATATTTTCTTGGTAATCATATGGTATTAATATTAGGGTGTCCCCTTCTTTTTGGTAATCTAAAATGCAATTATATTTTTTAATGAAATCCAAACCTAGTATTCCATCACATGGAATTGGAAAATTGTCTTCTACTACATGAAATTTGTGTTTAATCAATAGGTAATAATCCTTTAAATCTGCTTTAACCGTGCCAATAGTGCTTGTAATGCCTTGACCAATTCCTTTTAAATCGGTTTTTTTCTGAATTATTAACAGTGACATGACTGTCAATTTGACCCTCTACTCCTGTATCGATCAGGAGGGTTGAGATAGAATCATTCAGAGTTGTCCTGGAAGATATGTAGCTATTGAGGTGTAAATTGAAAACATATAATTTTTTATTTATTGAGGTGGAGTTTGCTGGTTTTCCTGTAGGGTAACATTTCTTACATTTCTGGTGTTATTACGGTTATGACCTCGTGATCCAAAGCTTCGACAAGATCTTTGGTTATTTGTTCGGTTATTACTATTATTATTATTGTTGTTGCCATAATTGTTAAATGTACGCCTCTGATTTCCTCTATAATTACTATTTTGATAATTCCTGCGGAAGTTACCTCGAAAGTAATTTTGTTGGCGTATATGCAAGAGTGAATTTGGGTTGAGTTATTTCTGTGCAACTGTTGGTAAATTTTGATACCGCTTCGTTCATTGAGGTGAACGTTCCAGCTTGCATAATTGTTTTTACTTTGTCGTTGGAGCAGTTTTTACACATAGCCTTCACAGCTGATTGTGTAGCATACTTGTTTGCTAACTCTGGTGTTAGTCCGTCAGATATGTATGCTCCTTCTAACGATTTTTTGAGCTTTTCAATCTCAGCAGTGTATTGATTTGCCGTTTTACTGCGTTGTTGGATGTTCAGGAGTTTTGCTGTCAAAACTTCCACTGATTCACCCTTAATTTTTGACTTTAATCTTTGTTTAATTTTCTGAATGGAAGATTCAGTGCTTATTATGTTTCTAGCTGTCCCCCTGAATTTAGTCTTTATCATAGATACTCGTGACTATCCTTGATCTGCTCCAGGATATCAAGGGCATCCAGAAAACTGGACAGATTTTCAGATTTTCCACCGAAATCTGGTAAGATCGATGATGCAGTTTTAATAAATTCTATGTTTGTCAGTGGCATTTTGTCGCTTTCTGTTGGCGAATCTTTATCAGTAATTTCAATTTTGAAGGCTTCCCCTAAATTGGGTTGAGACTCCGGCAATAAGACAGCAAAATTTATTTCAATTTCCTTTTCAAATGTATTTGGGATCAATGCCTCAATGTTATATCTACCCAGTGAGGATACTACTTTGTCCCTGACACTGGAAAAATATTGTTGTGCTTCTAGCTGATGATTGGCAGTCAATTTTCTGTAGACCCCTTGTATAGTCTTTCCCATGTTGTTTAATGACTGTAATATTGTGTTGAGATGCTTTAACACAGTAACTCGTTGTATGGTTGTATTCTTATTAATACACTTATAGGATTTTTCCGCCAGTCTTCTCTTCCACCAGTGTATTCAGAATGGTTTCCCATTTGTCCATTGGGGTATATATTTTTCCCTTGGGCTTAGACTTTGTCTAGACCATCTGCTCGGCTCATGTATTTTTTCTTTAAAAATTTGTTATGAGCCGAGTATAACTTGAGAAACAAATTGAGGCAAGTGCAAATTGTTAATATTATTAACAAGATTTTAATAAAATCTAGTGCCTCAGTGTGGTCAACTATTTGGATTGAATTAATTACATTAGCACTAGGCCCTTCCAATTTGGATTCTTGGCCTCCCATCGTACAAAAAAAAATACCAATGCAAAAATTTATATTTTTTTGTTATTCCTTTATTTATTAATAAGCCTTTTCTTAAAAGTAATTTTTCTTTTACCTATGGTTCCGATAGATTATATTTTATTAAACCTCTCCTAGTTTCTTCTACCAATCTTGTAGGATACCTAACGTCTTCAAGGGTTGGTTCCCTAGTCATACCTATGTGCTCCCACCATTTTTTCAACCACATCAAAAGTTTTTTTTTTCTTCCTTACTGTAATCTTTTAAATTTCTTTTTTTTTTTCTAAGTGCCTCGAGTGTGTTTTCACACTCTAAATTATCAATCGCACAGTTGATAGCCTCGTAATCAAGGTCATTGGGCAATGCGCTCTCTTCTTTTTGTAATTCAGAAGACCTAACCTGTCTATCTATGTTCATGTTAAAAAAAAATTTGAATTTTTAGCTTTCTAATAAATTTTTATGTTTTTAATCTCGTTTTTCAAACGGATCCTTTCCTCCGTGCTTGTAGTTAAATTAATTTTTTGGTATAAAATTGCTACTGCTCTTCTAAGGTTAAATCTTTTTCCTCCTCTCTTTCTCTTGCTCCTAGTAGGCTTTGGAATAATTGGTTCCACTCTTGGTGGTTTAATCCTACTCCTATATTCTTCTATAGTAATTGGCTTAGGGCCCTGTCTAATTTGTTCTATTTTTTCCAAAGTCAATTTAGCTAGATTGTTAAATACTCTGTCAAATTCCCTTTGATCATTTATTTTCTTCTTTTGTGACATAATAGAGGAGAGGATAAAAAAAATAGTATTCCTTTTCAAATTTTATCTGAAGGAAAAAAAAAAATTGTTTTAACAGCAGGAATATAATTCCTGCTCGTCAATAGGCTGCCGTTAGGCTGTCCAGAAGTTTTAATTTGAGCTAATTATACTTAATCTAAATTTCTTAACGCCTTGCATGCCAATGTATTCCACCTCGTTTATGCTTATCCTTCAGTGGGTCAGGTCCGACTCAATGTGATCTCTCTATTTTCAAACGTGCTGTTTCGGTAATATTTTTATGATTTTTCCATCTTGACTACTTGGGTTTGTGACGACCTAATGCTGAGCGTCCTTAAATATCGCTGGCTGAATTTACTTAGTATGTTGTTGACTTTTTAAGCTGTTGCGGAGTTGCGTTAAATTAAGGAAATGTTTACTGCTGCTATCTGTAAGCGTATTTGCCCAATATGACCTTCGGCTGAGTAATCGGCCAGTAATGTCATAAGCAGGATAGCCATATAAATAATGAAACCAGCAGTCTTTAATGTTTTGACAATGAATAATTCTTTCTTTATTAAAACTTCTTTCTTTTATAAAAATTTTTGGTTATATACATTCTTATTTACTACATTATATTAAATACTCTAATACTGTAAGCGCATTCGAATTCAATAGGTCATACATATGTAATAAGTATGTAAAAATTTATCGTCAGCATAAACGCTTCGATTGGACTTATTACTGCTGCGTTTGGTTATTTGTTTATATTATTACATATCTACACTATTCAAAAGCGTGGGAAAAGAATTTATTAAAAAGCAATTACTTAGTTAGCGCTTGGTATACTACAGTACACACAAAAATAATTGTGATAACAAGAGCTTTCTTCAATTCACAGTAATGTCCTTCGATTTATGTAATGCCAGCCAACTTTGAAAGCTTTATGGTCCATGCTTAAAGGACTCCAGTGGAAAACTTTATTGGTGTATCTGGACAAAATAATCGTTTTAGGTAAACAAAATTTTAGAAACATCTTTAGAATTTAGAAGAAGTTTTCGAGATAATTGCCGGAGCTAATCTAAAACTATCATTGTTTAAAAGGAAAGCGAATTACTTACACACTTATACATGTATATATATATATATATATTATATTTATTTATACAAATATGAATTATTATACATATATGTGTATATAAATCTATATATATATTTACATATAACCGCAAAAATTAAAAAAAAATTTGAAGAAAATTTACTTGAAGAACGTATATCAATTTACTTGTATATTTACTTATATGATTTATAAAATGTAACCTGTAAAGCGTTAGTCTGTATCGGGAATTCTAAATTGTGTGAGTTTTCAACATGGAATGGTCAGATAATTAAAACCGTATCGCTGTTATAGCGCTTTTTAAGTATATATATACCTAAAACTTTATATTCTCCAAGTTAGGTATTAATAAATATATGTAAATTTTGAGAAAACTTAATTTTTTTATTAACATATATTTATCGACTTCCATAGTAACCCATTAACTGGAATGGGCTGCTGGCACAATGTTGCCGTTTGGAAGTATGGTTTATCTCTTCTCTTCAGGTGCGCTTGATTTGTTGCGGAGGACAAGATGGTAACCAATTAAATATAAATTTGTTTTCACCGCCTTAGAGACTTGCTTGTTTTCAAGCTGAATCCGATCTACCTTTCTAAAATATTTTTTAACTTTAAGAGACCTAACACTTTTTTTTTTCTGTCGTCTCTTTTTATATCTCTTTTCTAATTTCTATCTGCAATAAATGTACTACCTAATGCGCAGTAAACGAATTAGACTATAGTGAAACTTCACAAGGCATTTCCAAGACATTTACTACGATGCGTGTCTGTACGCTTCTTGAAAATAGGGAAATATCACTGTTTAATTGGTTTGACATTTAATTCTAATTTTCCCTAAGCAGGGAATATATTTGTAAAATTCTCCAACTTATTTTGCTGTTATTCAGTAAGTAAGTGTGAGCTAATATGTTCTGCTTCGCCATCTGATATACTTAAATTGATTTAAGCAATGATATAGGTGAAATCTTAAACTTTCTCCAAAAGTTAATACCTAACATTTTGGGATAAACTCGGAACAACATAAAAATTGAATCGTATTCGATTGTAACTTAAATGTCACGGTAAAGGTAGTAGTACCATACACTATTTTCTTTCTAACTTAAGTAACTTTTCGCCAAAAGTTCATAATGCGCAATGCAGAACTTTTCTTTCTGTATTGTTGTGCGAGAGACTTCGTCAAATAATGTTAGCCGCTCACCGCAGGGTATAATCTTAAACAGAAACTTTCTCTGTAGCAGATGGTTCCGCCGATTAGGGTTGCTTCTTGGATTGAATACAGGCGCCGGTGTATTGTTTTTCGCAATCTCCATAAGGAGCGTTTCTCCTTTTAAACATAGTTTCCGAAGTTCTGCTACAAAGTTTATGGGTATATTTAGACGATATTGTCGGAGACGTGGACATAATCCTCTTTGCAATATTTCTATTAAGTCAGTTTCGCTACGAGGAATATTTTAACTCTCAGCAATTTTTAAAACAGAATTATTGTATGACGATATCAGTCCTTTGTTTCTTGAAATTTATTCGTAAATTGTATCACAGTGCTGGTCAAGTCACGCGTTAACAAATCTGCGATACCGCCAAACCAATATTTCGCTTCACCAACGAATAAAAATTGTACATGGCCACAAAATACTGTAACGAACTTGCTAAATTCACCTCGATTATTTTCCAAAATCTTCGAGTCCGATCACTGGATTACTAAACATACTCCCAAGATTTATTTGTTCGGCTTTTTAACCCTCAGGAATTTATTTGTACAATTTTGTCTTTAGCCAACGGCTTATTTTACAATTATTTATACACAATTATTATCTGCTTCACTCAGCTTATCCGTTTCTCAAACACACACAGCTCACAGCAGTGTTAACTCCACTAAGTTGTATACTCGTCTCTTCTTGTGATAGCGGCTGCCTCTCTTTTTATACCTGTAGATGACCTAACCATTCTGTTCACGCGCTTAAGGATAGGCTGATTGTTCGTTTGCCTGCGGTAGCTGCAACTACTCCGTTCATCCTTAACGACGTGGAATTTCCTTTAATCTGTCTACCCTTTTGTTTGTCCTTGGTATGGGTAATTTGCATTATACAGCCGCTTCTTTATTTTCTGTCCTTCCGGCAATTGCATTTACATCGTCAACAGTTTTGTTTGTCCTTGGTATGGGATTTTCGTCACACTGCCCTCCACCTAAGTCTGATCGTCCCGATTAGACATACCATCTGTTCCAAACGCCGCGAGCCTTTCTAAGTGAACCACTTTTATTGTGGTTCGTGGTTTTCCAACGTTCTGGATTCGATTGTCCGTACTATTTACTCGTCCAATTACTTTGTGTGGACCTTCCCGCTTGCTGTGCAAGATTTTCTTCCGAGGAGAATCGTGCAGCATTACTAAATCTCCTTTTTCAAAGCTTTCAGGATTCCTCGCCTTACTACATCCTTCTACCTTGTTGTTCATAACCTTAGGGCGTTGCTCAACAGTTTTTCGTACCTCTCTCAACTTCTTCATTAGTGCACGAGACATCTTGCCATTTCCGTACGTATTTCCCTTCTGCTGCTCGATCTTTACCAGGGGCACATGATTTCGGTTGTACACATGATCTTGGCCAATACTTAGCGGTAACTGCATATTTCCATACTCCATCACTCTTTTCTTTAGGTCGATCTTCATTCCTTGACCAGAAGAAAGTCCACACCAACTATGACTTCATCTAAGATTTCCGCTACTAGGAACTCATGCAACACTGTTATATTCCCGATGGTGACTTTACACGTGGCTTTTCCCAGAACTCTGGCGTCCTCACCAGTTAATGTTTTCAATTTAGCCCCATGTAATGGGCTTATTTCCCTGGTGATCAAATCGGATCGAATGATGGAGTTTGACGCGCCCGTGTCCACAGTTAGTTCTCGCTTATGTCCATCCACATATCCTCTGATAGTAACGTTGCTCGCCTTGTTATCGATTTGTCTCGTAGAACCCATATTACAATCGCGAGCTAAGTGTCCAGGCCTTCTACAGTTGTAGCAAATCCTGGTTCTCATCAGTTTGGCGGTTTTCGACGTTTCCCAGATCCCTTTCATGACATCTGGGCTTTCCAACTTCGCACAGTTCGCTTTGTACGGTGGTCTGCACAAAACCTCGGCCGCTTCCTTTGTCTGAGCATACGAGACAGTCTCGGCAAATGTTGGCTTTGGATTCGCATACGCCTCTCGCCTGCTATAATTGTTCCTTATTCCGCTGATAAACCTCTGAATTTTTATCCTCTCGAGGTATTCTCCAAGACTATCTCCATAACCCAAATGAGCTAGTCTCTCAATCTCATAAGCAAATTCCTGCAAGGTCTCGTTGGACTTCTGATAGCGGTTCTCTAATTCCATCTGGTAGATTTGTCTTCTATGCTCGCTATCATAACGTCTTTCCACGCCTCGCATTAGTGCCTCATAGTCATCTCTCTCGTATGCAGGAATTATTTGCAAAATTTCCGTTGCAGGTCCCTTTAATGCCATGAATAGTGCAGCTGACTTCTCCTCCATGCTCCAGTTATTTGCTCTAGCCGTATTTTCGAACTGAAGCTTTAAGATGTGGAAAGGGGTGGTGCCGTCAAAGGATGGTGCTTTTATGCTAGGGGTGCTCCTCGAAATGCTTGGACGATTCGAAAGCAATTCGTGGACACGTCCTTCCAATTCGCTAACTTTGGTCGCAATTAGCTCCTCTACTTTGCTTTGCCGACCTTCTAACTCGTTGACTTTGGTCTGAATAAGCTCCTCTATTCTGTCTTGCCTTTCCTCGATTACGTCCTGTCTCTCCTTGAGTTCTGTGTATTCTTTAACAATACTCTCCTGAAGCTGTATGAGCCGGGATGAAATACGCGCTTCTTGGTCTTGCATTTGCGATCAAATGTGGGCATTCATTTGTGACATGTTGGTATCCTGTTCATCCAACTTCTGTAGCAACTTGGCATCCTGTTCATCCAACTTTTGCGTAATTTCTTTTGTAATGTTGGCATTCATTTGCGACATTGCTGCCAATAACATGTTCATGTCCATACTCGTAGATGAGCTAGGAGCCTTTTCTTCAACTTTAGTTGCTGACTGCTCTGAATCTTCCGTGGTCTCAACAGTCTCTTCCTTCTCCATTTCTTTCTTGGATGTCTCCTCGTCCTCACGGCAGAATTCATATTCGCTCAAATCTATGCCTTCTGCTTCCAAAGCTTCTCGCAGCTGTGATTGTAGTTCAGCCTTATTCCCGGTTGAAGATAATCCTCTCTTCGCCAATTCCTTTTTGAGTGGTAGTATCGTTAAATCTTGAATCTTGACCATTTTCAAATATTTTTGTTGTTGTTTTTTTCGGAATTTATTTAGCAATCCCACTTCTGACACCAATTGTAACGAACTTGCTAAATTCACCTCGATTATTTTCCAAAATCTTCGATTCCGATCACTGGATTACTAAACAAACTCCCAAGATTTCTTTGTTCGGCTTTTTAACCCTCAGGAATTTATTTGTACAATTTTGTCTTTAGCCAACGGCTTATTTTACAATTATTTATACACAATTATTATCTGCTTCACTCAGCTTATCCGTTTCTCAAACACACACAGCTCACAGCAGTGTTAACTCCACTAAGTTGTATACTCGTCTCTTCTTGTGATAGCGGCTGCCTCTCTTTTTACACCTGTAGATGACCCAACCATTCTGTTCACGCGCTTAAGGATAGGCTGATTGTTCGTTTGCCTGCGGTAACTGCAGCTACTCCGCTCATCCTTAACGACGTGGAATTTCCTTTAATCTGTCTACCCTTTTATTTGTCCTTGGTATGGGTAATTTGCATTATACAGCCGCTTCTTTATTTTCTGTCCTTCCGGCAATTGCATTTACATCGTCAACAGTTTTGTTTGTCCTTGGTATGGGATTTTCGTCACAATACATTAAAATTTCCAGCAAGCGTATCTGCTACCTGCAATTCAATTATATATGTCGCTGAGCCAACCATTATCTTTCTGGTTCAGGTGATGGTTGATTTGAATAACGCGGTTCTTCCCGAGGCCAAGGAAATTTCTCAAGATTCCTATTGTTTATGTTGTTGTTTTGATTTCCACTCATATGAACCCGAAGTATCGTTTAAAGCACTTTCAAGTTTATTTGCTATTAACTGCGATACCCTAGCTTCAAAGTCTTCAACTACAGAAACAAAGGCGGTGACAGTGCTTCCAATACGATTTTCATTCGAGTCACCATTAGATACATCTTCACGTGGATTAGGCGGAGAGAGATTGCCTTCGTCGGAACGTTTGTCGGAGTTAGACTTCGGTGTATCCAACTGAGAATTCAAAGTCTGGGACTGTTGTGATTGCTGTTGGTGAATAACTTGAATTGTTGACGATTGCGATGCATTTCTTGATGCCCCACTTTATAGCTTATGAACGTGTTTTAATTCCGGTTGAATTTTCGTCAGCGAAATGAGTCGATAGTCGTAGCATTACACTGACAATCAAAGATAATTTTTGCTTTCAAGCGATAATTTCAGTTAATATTATATGATCTACTTTTTCAAAGTTCGCTTGTTGTTGGCAAAAAAAAAAACAGATTAAATACAGGAAGAGTTAAGTTAAGTTAACTGCATTCTAACGTATAAGAATTACCGCTATTAAGGTGGCAAAATTGCTATTTCTGTTGGTGTCGTCGTTGCCGTCGTCAACGGTAAACGACGCAAAATCTGTCGATACCAAATTTTCTGACAATTACTACAAAATGTTTCAAGTAGTTTTTTCTTTTTACGACATACATATTGTGACGAAAATCCCATACCAAGGACAAACAAAACTATTGACAATGTAAATACAATTTCCCGGAAGGACAGAAAATAAAGAAACGGCCGTATAATGCAAATTACCCATACCAAGGACAAACAAAAGGGTAGACAGCAAATACACGCTGTTGAGGTATAAAAGGAGCTGCAGCAGCCATTTGAAATGAATGAAGTTGAAGAGTCAGTCCTAGCGTGTGTTTGAGAAACGGATAAAGCTGAGTGAAGCAGATAATAATTGTGTATGATAAAGATTTGTTAAATAAGAAAATTGTAATTACACTAGAAATAAATTCCTGAAAGACAAAAAAACCGAACAAATAAATCTTGGGAGTTTGTTTAGTAATCCAGTGATCGGACTCGAACAAAAAGTAGAATAATCGAGGTGAATTTAGCAAGTTCGTTACAATATGTTGTATTTCTTAGGGACAACATGTAATAAGACAACATATTTTGCATAGGCAGGACATATTTCAACGCAGCTTTGTTAAGTCGAAAATAGATTTAAATCTGAAATTAAAGAAAACTTAAGCAACTAACAGAAAGATTAACGAAATTCATCTCGGTCCCTTACTTTTTCTCTTATTCGTCAATGATCTGCCAAATGTGGTTCATTCCAAAGCACTTATGTACGAAGATGATGTCTTTAAATTAATTCGTTCTATAGAAGGTAGAGAACTCTTTCAACTTGACCTAAATAATTTGGTAAGGTGGTGTGATGTGAACTGGATGTCGTTAAAGTTGAACAAGTGTAAATATAAGTCCTACTCTAGAAAATCGTTATACGTAAACCAAATTATCAATTGCATAATCATAAATTGAAATCTGTACAAAACCAATTCTTTTTATTCGCGTTAAGAATTTCACATTGGGCTGTGAACTTCTTTATAATAAAAGCTTATTAACCCAGAGGCTGCCTTCACTACAGAGTCGACGAGAGATGACTGGATTTGTGTGTTCAACTAAGCCGATATGAGGTACTAGTCCATTCGTACTTAGCGAGATTAATTTTAATATCCCTTTAATACAATCTAGATATTTTAGGTCCTTTTTCTTGTGTTTATGAAAAACAAATTTTTAAATGCACACCCCATTCAGCTGTTTGCGTAACGATTTTAATTTTCATTACGCCAGCTTTGGTTCTTCTGACTCATTTTCTGTATAAAGAAATATTTACTGAGAGTTATAAATAATCTCTTTATTCTCAACGCTTCTTAATCGCAAATTATTTTATAGCAGCTTATCAGCAAATCTGTAGCTGCTCAGTGAGAGGAAAGTTTAGCCGCGGCGATCGGTTTCGGATTCAGGACAGTCCGGGTTGTACATGGTTTTCGGTCACCGGTCTGTTGGATATTACGTTTATCCATCAAGCGGTCGGTTGGGCGGAAGGTTAGGCAGCGCTGGGTTCGTCTTCGTAAAAAAATTGCAAGTTCATGAATTTAAATTGCAACACTTGTTATTTAGCAACCATATATCACATTTCTGCCTTATAATTTTTCTTTTTACCCTAAACTCGTTTTTGCTCATTTCATCGGTTGAGCTTGATGTGTGAGTATAGGACAATTTAAAATTAAGAAATTTGCATAAAAATTTTCAACGAAACGAAACAGCTGACAAACAAATGACAAATGAAATTTATTTTATCGATAAACTGTCGCGTCGTCACAACACTTTTCGGCAATAGCCATTTTGCGTCGACATGATGTCGACGACGCCAATCATAATAAAGGCGAATATGACGGACGAATAACATAAATACTAAGAAACAAACAAAACAAATTTTTTACTGGGCAATTATAAATGCATCAAACGATTTCAAGAGCGTTCCAAGCAAAAGTAAAAGAAAAATAAATAAAATATTTATGAAAACTTTAGTAGCTCTCACGTTTAGTGACCCCATGTTGTGCGCCATTTTTGTAATGGATGAAGGTGTATGTAGAAATTTTTAAAGCTCCGCCTGAAAGTTCTTAGTGCACCTTGCTTGTTGTTCAGCCGGAGATTCAGCCAATGCCTTCGGTAATGGGTATATAACTAACGCTAAGAAAAGCACATACACCAGAAAGCCTCCCCAAAAGTGCACACTAACAGACCGACAAGAAGTTAAGAACAAAAAATACATCAAAATATCAACAGGTGTTAAATCAAGTTAAGTGAAAAAAATATATCTCCCATGCAAAATATGGACAGTTACAGACAGAGTATAAAGGAGTATGGAAACTCTTTTTTTTTAATATTTGATGTACAAAATTCAACTCTCATACGCCCTCATTGCAAAATAGCATCACGAGATGTCGCATGGATCATTCGGTATGGTGAAATGAAATTTGCGTGCAAGGGTTTGCACAGGGGCAAAAAATTAATTAATCTCGTAAAGTACTATATTTCTTTTAGTATTAATATACGTAGTATATGTAGTAGTAAAAATTTCAAATGATTTGTTTTTCACTCTGAGTGCGTTTAATTACATATGTTTTATAAATATGATATGTTAAAAATATAGTACTAATTCACCTAGCTCTAATTGACTGATACCATTCCGTTAAACTGAGAATATTTTGTTTAGTACCTTTTATATTTGGTTCTGATAAAGAAAAGAAGGGGGAAATTTAGTTATCTATTTAATAAAATTTAGCAAGAAAAATATAATAGGAATAAAGAAAAATTAAGTCAAACAATATTTGGTATTTTCTTTTATGTCTATTATTAATTACAATATTACATTTTTGACTTTCATAAATTTTACTTAACTCATACTTTTTCTGTACAAGATAACCCTGTTGAAAATTAATTGTTTGTGTTTTAGTAGCTTTATACATGTCTGCACCATGAATATGTTATTGAAAGCCTTGTATTTAATAAATTTATTAAAAATCGGTAGCGCTCCCCTTTTCATACATATTTCAATATTATAAAAAAGTTCAATCTGTTCAAATGATCCTATTCCAAATAAGTAACAAAGCTATTTCGTTAATTTTTTTTATTTACTGAAAATAATTTAAAGTTCATCAGTATAAAATTATATATTATACATTCACATATGTAATTAATACTTTCACTCAGATGGTTAAAGATTTTCACATAGCTCCTGGCAACAGGTTTTTCCAATTCCATATACACGGCTTTCAGTTTTCTGACAATCTACAGGCGCTATAATTTTCAGAAACAAAATATTTTTATTTCAAATACTTGTCACTTATGTGTTTTTCTAGTGAGCAAACAATTAACCAAAATTTATCGTAATGTAAAAATGCCATTGCCCGCATTCATGCGATCTTAGCTTAGCAACGTATAGGGGTACAATTGCCAAATTTGCCACCACATTGTATCATCACGTTTCCCACATTATTAGTCGACTCTCGTCCACGCAAGCCATTCCTAAATAAAACAGTAAATCGAAGAATTAAGCTCTGCGATACCTAAGGCATTATGTAATTAAATAAAATTGCATCAGCAGCTTTGTTTCCCACGCGCAACACTTACTGTAAAACGGAAAAGTCGCCGAAAAACGTCCCACTTTTAGTCGTCCACTAATCTTCATTTTGTCAAAACATGATGGACCTTGTGCCAGGTCATAAGCTTCATTTTCCAGCATATAATATATAGCTCTCGAACTCTTGTGTGTAGAGTACACAAGCGCGGTATTTTACTTTCCTCAATGTTTTTTTCTTTTATGTGCAGTGTGCTTTGTAAGTTGTGGGATTTATCGTCCTGCGAATAACACATAATTTTGTATTGTGCTGGTAACTTCCGCACATATCCATTATGTTCTGCAATATTTAATAGCAAATATTACTAATGTACAAAGATTTAATAATTTTATTACATACCTTTATTCGATAGCGTCTACAAACTTATTTGAAAAATAATATTTATATGATATTCACCCCGACAAGGTTGCTTATAATCATACTACTTATTTTTTGGTGAATTTCTATGTAGTTACAATTTGAACAAAAAAGACTTAAATAAAACTTCGAATATCACGATTATTTCAATATAATATTAAAGTATATATAGAATATTTTTATAAGGACTATATATCCTATCGACAAAATATAAAATATATTCATGAAATGAAAAATTTTAGGAAAACTATTTATTAAGTTGTTTAAGGAAATATCAAAGCGACCTTGCGCTGCGCTATATTCCACCATACTAGCTGTCAAAATCTAATTTCAACGCCTATACGTCCTTGTCAAATACATAGGCTGTTCTCAGCTGTGGGCTGGTTCCTGGAAATCACCTGATAGTTTCCATAGTCCCTTATACTCTGGTTACAGACCATCTTGGCTAACTATGCCTTGCCTAATAACAAACCTACTTTTCGGTTCCGGCCATAAAAATAACTTGGTACTCGTACTTCATCTTAAACACTTACAAATTTATTTATTAATATAATCTTGAAAGAAAAAAGTTAACTTAGCATACATAGGGGTTAATTTAATGGAATATCAAGGAAGAAATATATGAAAATGTGAAAGAACAAAATCAAAAACGTAGATATGCCTATACATGCATATAACGAGCATAGGAAAAGCAAAAACTAACTAACACTTTTTCTTTTTCTGGTGATTGTAAATAGTAAAGTGAATTGTAATTGAATTGTGAATTACTGAGTAATAAAAGGACATGAAATAAATTTTCTATAAATAAAGAAACTGCAAATTAAGTTGGCGATTTTTATTTAACAAGCCAGTGATCGTACCCGAAGGATTTGGGAAATCATCGAGCAAAATCGTAGCAATATATTAAACATATATATATATATATATATATATATATATATATATATATATTATTATATTTATTATTATGTATTATATTATATATATATATATATATATATTATTTTTTATTTATTTATTTATTAAAGCTTACATAATAAAATCTTATTATATTAACTCAGTACGCAGCGCTAGCAACTTAGGCTTTCGGCTGGCCGGTTGGTTCAAATACGGCGAAGAAGATCAGAGTCCTTCAAAAATTTATAAATTTTAGAAATGTTTTCGGGTGATGGTATTCTTAAGAGTTGTACTGGATCTTCGTTGTTAAAGCTATTATTTCTAGGAGTTTCCAAAGCGGGGGAAGAGTTGTGTAAGTGACAAATGCTGACGGTGGAATCACAATAGGGGCATTGATTTTGGGTGCTGCCGTTAATCAGGTGCAAATTCGTTATGGCAGTATGACAGATGCGAAGTCTGGCTTGACGCAATTTGGGTTAATCCTTGAATAATGATGATTGTAATTTACCCAATCATAGGATAATTTTGATCTTTTTATTTGCTTGATAAGTCGTGGTTGTCGCCTTTCGTGCAGTATGGTGAGGTGGTAGTTGGAGTGAGTACCATTTCTTTAGCAATTGAGTCCGCCAATATATTCCCACTAATGCCCATGTGACTGGGGTTCCACATTAATTTGATTTTGTGAGGGGAAGCTATCAATACTTCTCTTATTGCACTGTTTTTGTCGCTAGGAAGCAGGACAGGCTTTCAGTGCAGATTATGAATTTTCCTTTATTTAGTTTTACATTCTGGACAGCTTTGAGAATTGATGTAGCTTCAGCTGTAAATATTAAACAAAATGGAAACAGCAGGCCGTAGGAAATTGGTTTTTTATCTTCACTGACTGCAGCAAAGGACGTATGGGATGCTTTGGATCCATCTGTAAATAGGAGTTTCCAGCCAGCTGATTTAAAGCGGGCCATTACTTCAAGGAAGCGGGCTTTGAACACGTAATTAGGCGTGTTGGCTTTTTGAAGTTTTGTGAGGTCAGTAATAAACGAGGATTTCTCCACTCTCCACGGAGGGTCTTTGACCCGCCAAGGTTATTCGATTTTATGGGGTAGTGCTGATGGTACCTTTTGCGATCGCTTTCGGGGTAGAGCTGATAGAAAGTCCTGTTTCAAAACGATGTTGGAGTTGATAAGTTTAGAATAAAGTTTATATACGCAGTCTTCTGCGATATCCTTTAAATGTGGAAGACCAGATTCAGACAAGATGTTTCTTATTGGAGACGTCGGAAATGCGCGAATAGAGTGGCGAACAGCAGAATGGTAAGGCGCTGCAAGCATCTTTATGTGATTCTTTGAATGATGACCATATATTTCTAAGCCGTAATTTATAATGGATGAGATGAGAGCCTTGGTTAAATTTACCAATAAAGCCGGGTTTACTTGATAGATATTTAATAATGTTTAAGTTAACAAATAGCTTCTTTCTTACACAATGACAATGTTGCTTAAAAGAGTACTTAGAGTCTAATATTAATCCTAGGAACTTAAGACTATCTATACAAGATAAATTTACTTTACTAAAGTTAAGAGAAGACGTGTTACAGTGATGTTTTTTTTTTTTTTGCAAACATGTAGTAATTTAGATTTGGTCGGAGATATAGTCGCCCCTAAAGACTTAGTAACATAATAGGGCACATATTTCAGAGAAGAAAGCCATTACTTCTGTTAAATCTGAGGTTTTGGAAAATAATATGAGATCATCGGCATAGATTTTGTGATTTATGAGAGGGAAATCTGCTAAAATAGTGCTAATTTCATTGAATGCTATGATAAAGAGAATGTTGGAGAGGGGCGACCCTTGAGGGGTACCATTTTCAAGAGGGTGTACAGCGAAACGGACGTTAGATATGAGAACAGTAATTTTGCGTTTGGAAAGGAATGGTTTAATGAAGTTGTAAATTTTTGGACCAACTTTCCATTCGCTTATCTGTTTTAAGATCACATTGATTCCAATTCTATCGAAGGCCTTTAAGAAATCCAGTGAGAGTATTGTTATGTGATTTTTATGCGATAAAGCATCAGATAAGAAGTGATCGATGTGCAAAAAGGCATCTAATGTCCCTTGCACTTTTTTTAAATGCAAATTGGTTGGGATGAATAAGTTTGTGGTATTGGGCATACCAGGATAGCCTAGTGGCAATCACCTTCTCCATTTCAAAATGGGAACAACAGCGCTAATTTTCAATAAGGGAGGGTAGTTGCCTGTGCGGTAAATATTGTTGTATAGGTTCGTTAGACGGGATAGGAGAGGAGGAAGGTTTTTAATGATTGGGTATGATATCTTATCAACTCCAGGAGTCTTACCCTTCACTAGAGAAGGGTAGATAGAATTTGGCCGATGGGGATAGATTAGGAGCGGTTGATAAGAGCTGTGAAGGTATGTACGCTTGTTGTTGGAAAATTCTGGAGGGAAGTTGGAGTTGAAAGTGATGTTGGAGAAGTGGAAGGCAAATTCTGAAGCTATATCTTGAGGATATAGTAGATTGGCCCGTGTGGATTTGAGGAAGGAGATAGGAGAAAGGAGGATAAACCTGACAGCCTTTTTATATCGGACCAAGGAACGGTTTCGCTTGAATTCATGCCATGCGTGAGGATTCTTGTATTACATTATTGGAGGTGGGGAACTGAGAAGATAGAGCAACACAGGCTTGGTTGAATCGATTCCAGTCAGCTTTGTCAGTTCTGAAGAAAACTCTGGCCTTGAAGTGGGAAGCGGGACGGTCAGAGGAAATTTTAGATAGAATGGGAAAATGGTCGCTGCCATAGAGATCTTCAATGCAGCACCAAGAAGTTTTGGTGGAAAGGGAAGCAGAGCAGAGAGGTCTATATGGGTGGAAGAGGAATGTGTGGAGAAATGTGTTTGAGATCCGCCGTTAAGGATGATACAATTTGATATTAGAACGGCGTCTTCGATGCTCCGACCCTTCAAGTTAGCATGAGGTGAGCTCCATAGAGGGCTCCAAGCGTTAAAATCGCCAAATAATAAATATAGATTAGTGTTAAATAATAGAATATTCAAGACATCGGATGTTGAGAACCATTGACCGGGTGGACAGTAAGCACATATGAATGATATTTTATATGGAGATTGGATTTCTATAGCTAGGGAAGAAATGGCGAAATAGGGGATGGGTATGGAAGTATGGGGAATGCTTCTCTTAACGAGGATGGCGACTCCCTGCTTATTGGATGTGTTGTGAGGAACATTGAAGAAACGGCCTGTATAGCCTTTAGGGGTATGAGGGGAAACGTTGTGAGGGATGTGGGTTTCATTTAACAAAATGAGAGGATTAAATTTTTTTATTAGAATTTCAAGATTAATGTAATTGTTGTGGTAAGCATTTATATTCCTTTGTATTAGAGATATCATCTCGTGTTTACAAGAGGAATATAATTGTGTTGTTGTAGTTTAATTAACTGGAGGATTAGAAGAAGTGTTATTGTTGAGATATCTGTGAAAGTATGGGGAATGCTTCTATTAACCCGGATGGCGACTCCCTGCTTATTGGATGTGTTGTGAGGAACATTGAAGAAATGACCTGTATAAGCTTTAGGGGTATGAGGGGAAACGTTGTGGGGGATGTGGGTTTCATTTAACAAAATGAGAGGATTAAATTTTTTTATTAGAATTTCAAGATTAATGTAATTGTTGTAGTAACCATTTATATTCCTTTGTATTAGAGATATCATCTCGTGTTTACAAGAGGAATATAATTGTGTTTTTGTAGTTTAATTAACTGGAGGATTAGAAGAAGTGTTATTAGTTGAGATATCTACTGATTGATCGAAAGAGTTGGAGGGAGGGGTAACAAAATAATTGTTTTTTTTGAATGAGCTGTTGAGTTAGATGTGTGATAGGCGAAACGATAGGAGATGGGACAGGAGATACAATGTCGACTTTGGTAGGTGTATCGCTAGCAACTGGTGTTTTAGTTGTTGCGAGGGAGCTGACAAAAGATTGAATCGAAGAGGGGAGGGTAGAGTTTGATTTTGGTGAATCTAATTCACTGTAGTTGTTTGTAGAAATATATTTTTGTAAATAAGAGGTTGAAGTTGTTTGTTTGGAGATGCTTTTGGAAGTGGATGTCATATTGTCCCCGCTAGTAGCAATACCAGCAAAGGAAGAGAGTGAAGATTGTTTAGGTAGTTGCGCAAAATAAAAATCCTTTGCTTGCTTAATGGTGCATTTTCGTTGTTTTAATTTTCAATATTTCTTTTTGTTGAAGAAATCTAGGGCATTTATTAAAATTAGAGGGGTGGTGAGCCTCACAATTGGCACAATTGATGCGCGTACTTTCTGCACTTGGATGGGGAAGGAGGTTACACACTACATACGTGGGATCATTGCGACAGTGCTTCATTGTGTTGCCCAAGCGTTAACACTTTTTGCACCGCATTGGGTCGGGGAAGTACTCTCTTAATCGTTCTTTGCGCCAAGAAATTTTTATGTGTTCAGGAAGGCGGAAAAGATCAAAAGTGCGTAAAACTACTCCACTTAGAACCATTTCTTCATTGACTTTTTTAATGAATTTATACGCCTTTGTTGCACCTTGGGAAGCAAGTTCTTTAGATATTTCATCATCTGCTAGCTTATTTAAATAGGGGGAGTAAACTGTGCCTTTAACAGAATTAAAATTTTCATGAAATTTGCACTTAACTTCACATATGCCAGGTAATTCTTTAGTTGAGACAAATTTGTCTGCAGCTTTTTTATCTTTTGCTAAAAGAAGCAACCTACTGTCAATGTCAATGTCACTGTCTATTACTTGAATGCATCTATGTACAGCGAAGCACGAGTAATGAGATAATGGCTTTTTTCATTGGTTGCTGATATGATCAGATATTTAGGGTTAGGTAAGTTTGTTGTAGGAATTGGGAGTAGTGGGAAATCTGTAATTGGGGATGAAGGGCGTTTTTTCTTTTCTTCTGAATGGGAACTGGCTGCCAGTGGAGCAAACCGGTTGTCCCCAAAGGTGAAAGTCCCGGGGGGCATTGTTATACTACACTTGTCACACTAGACAAAGTATATAATAAACCACATGTTAAAGATGTGTTGACGTTGTTTTTGTATAACGAAGGACCGATAGAAAAGAACTTGTAAAAAGAACTTGAAAATGAATGAGAAAGCGCAGTCGATAGAGTACCATACACGGTGAAGGCTAGTCGACGACTGTGTATATTAAATATATATATATATATTAAATTGAAATTTTGTTCTTTACGTTCGGATACAATTTATTAATAATCAAAAATTTTAAACATTTATTCTAAAAAGTTAAGCTGACAAAACATATTTCAACAAGTTTAAAAATAAGAAAAGGAGTTTCCCTACAATGAGAATGCTTCAGTCTTGAAACCTTCGCAGTTTCGCGTAGAATTTTTGGCTATTACGCCAGTCGTTCAGATTCTCAAGTTCTTCATACTCGCACATTTCAGCCTATTTTCTCCATCTATGTCTTGCTTCTGTCTTCAACTCTCGGTATCATTCCGTAGAGAGCCATCGGGAAGGAATGTCAACTAACCCGAGTGTATTTCTTACATGTAATAAAAACTTCTTATAAAATCCATTAAGAGCTTCAGTGGCGGCTTAAAACTCTTTATTAGATGACAAAATCCAGAGTCAAATATACAACACACATATTCGACAGGGTTTCGTGTCTTGATTTATAAACCAGATATTCGTATATTTGGAAATGCAATAAAAAAAATTTACAAATATTTCTTAATTGCACATGTTCTTACTAATACATATATTTTATACAACTTTCTGTCTTGTTTGTTTATGTATGCTATATGTTATAGCCATAATTGTATGAATGTACTTTGATGATAATGCGATGGTTTTTATGCCTTCAAAAGTATGTTTTCCAACATATTACACTTCCCATTTTTATTTCATCACAATATTTTATACATACAAAATATGGATGTTTACCACATATTACTAAAACTTTTGCTTATTTAAAGGAATTAGGCATCTTTTCATATATACCTGCGGTTTCACCAATTCTGCAAAATTATATTTTATAAAAAAAAGTTCTAAAATTCAAACAATGTAACAATGTAATGTAAATTTCAAAAATCATAGTTTAATTAAATTATGTGTTATAATACCTTCACACATACATATTATTTCAGCATTTAAAGCCAGAAATATTTATCTATCATCCTTTAGAAGTCCTCGACTGAAGTGTACTCAGTACTACTTTCTCATAAATAAAGAGAAACATTTGAACTAAATTTTTTTCAAATCAAATGACGATGTAGATGTTATGTGGTGTCATAGCTAGTTAATAGAGCTGCATCTACCGGCTCCATGCAGCTTGGGCAAGTTAGACTTCGCATGAGCCAATCATCGATGCAATGAACATGATATATATGCATGCATGGCAAATATCGTACAGCCTCATCAACACAAAAATCTATCATACAAATGACACATTCCCGAGTTTTTTTAGATCCATCATAAGTACCGATCGGTAGATGCTGAATTAAGCCAATTCGTTTTGCTATTTTTACTTGTTCCTCTTCAGTTAAATGCGATGCAGGGCGCCTTACTGATGGAGATGGAAAGAAAATTGGCTGAAGAAGCTCCTGGAAATTTGAAAATTAACTTATGAAATATGAATTATATAAAAATTCACGTTTAAAAAGTAAATAGAAGGAGAGCACTTCATAATCCCAGCATGCAAAATTCAGAAACTTAAAAAAAATTAGACAAAATTAGACAAAAAAAAATTTGGGACTATATAAAACAAGCATTACAAGAACTGACCAAACGAGTTCCCGGTAACTCTTTATTCCAACAAGACCAAATAAGTTACTCTTCGTTTGTTCGTTCAAATATCGCCATAAATTTCACGGAAAAAAATTGTAAGTGTCACTACATACAGTTTAGGATGGCCCGCTTTAATTGAATTCAATATAATGACTGTTGTATCTATTCAATAAATTCGCAAAGCTCAGATAAAATGAATAATTCAGTACACATAAAATAAATACAAATAAAATGACATGAGTGGATAGCATAAAATAATTTACAGGATTGTCACTATAATATGAACTAAAACTATGGTATATAAAGTATGTGATGACTGCTGGTTCTCTCCTGACAGCAACTCGTCCCAGTTATTCGTCCTTATCACCATCACATTCATCGCTAATTTCATCTACATATCGGTTAAATCGTAGTACCTTTTCGAAGACATACGGACTCTTGTACATTGGGTGTAATTTAAATTTCTTTCCATTTACTAATTGCCTCTCTAAAGTTGCTCATCATTAGTTTGTTGTGCTGCCAATATTTTATTTCCACTCAAATCTCGAAGCGGAAAATCATCCACTAGATCGATGGGTGCAAATGGCGATGTTTCATAGACCTTTATATTCAGTGATCATTGTAACATGCGGATGTGGGTATCCCAGTCTTTTAATTCATTAGTCGACGTTCTGAGGTATACCAGCACTGCTTGGTTTACGCGCTATGCCACGCCATTAAATCGAGGAGTTCATACTGCTACCTTGATGTGTTAGATATTATTCGTCTGATAATAGTTACTGAATGCAGCGGACATAAATGCCGTACCACGATCATATACAATTCGCTGTGGTAAGCCAAAAAAAAAAAAGAGTAAGTTGATTTCATGCATCAACGTTTGGTGGTGGTTGGAATGTGTTGGAACTATTACTGAATATCTCCTAAGTGTATCTATAACAGTCACATATTCGTAACCTTATCTACTCTTAATGAATGGCCATAGATGATCTATATGCAACGTTTGAAATGGAAACTGCGGTATATCCATCCCAAAACATTCACATTCAGGCCGCCTCGCCTTGCAGTAATAGCAACACTCGATGCAAGATTTTCCGAAACCTCTTCCGAAATTCCTCATCCTAGAGAACCAAAAGTTTTGTAAAAACAAAAAAACATCGTCATGACAAAGTTTGAGTATTCGCTTTGAAACAACAAGCAACATATGTACGTCCATTATCAGTTTTACGATATAATAGATTTCCTTTAAGACAATAATTCAAACTGACAACACTCTTTTGGCTGCTACTGTTCTGCAAAACCGCATAATGTCGTTTAATTTACAATATTGCTTTTATATAATACAAACGAAATGTTAGCACTTTGCTGTTGATATCTTTTTAGTTCCGAAAACCATGGTACTACCCTGGGTATTAAAGACTTCGTCTGCTGCACTGTTGGAATTTCTGCGTAATCTGCAACGATAGTAAAATATTTGGGAAACAATTCCTTTACGGTCCCAAACTAGGGGAAAAACTAATGATAGGGGGGAGGAGCAGGGGTCCCTCTCCCCATTCTGAAACTGAAAACCAAACCACTTAGAAACCCTTAGTTTAGCTTAGTTTTTCCTTAGTTTTTGCTTATCAAAGCAACTACCATAAATTTTGGTGATGCCACCTGTAAGAAAAAAGTTCCTAAAAAAAAACACCTTTATAAATTAGAGGCCTTCGGCCGCACTATATTGGCGGCCTCCGCCCGCACTTGGGAAAATAACCCAACACCGTTTTCATCTTCAACAGTATTCTTAAGTGAAACACCTTTATAAATTGGCAGCCTTCGGCCGCGCTTGGAAAAATAACCCTCCACCGGACCGACACTGGCTTCGCTTTGAACAGTATTTCCATTAAAATCTTCCAAATTTTTCCCATAAAATTTTTTTTCTGTGGTCATGCAACTCTGCATTGTACAATATTTTCATATTAATGCCGTATGGCGATACCCATTTACTGTCAGTGTGAAACATTACAATTGCAATTTGACAAAGAAAAATTATGCATAAGTAAAATTGGTTTTATTAATTTAATTAAATAATATAGAAATGTAATAATCTGTGAAATAGTGAATAAAAACATCAAAGAAACTTTCTTACACCATATATAAAACATTTGGGCGCGTGTTATATGAAAAATTTGCAATACAATATTAAATTTTTTAACAACAAATTATGCGCAATTAAATAAAAATATTATTAAAACTAAAATCAATTTACATAAATAACATCTATAGTAACCATATTTGAAAGTTTCATAAATATAAGTGAAGTATTTTGGCTCATATAAGCATTGGAACCGACTAGGAAACCTCAGCCAAATATTTTCCCAATAAAAGCATTCTTAATCTTTCGCAAGCTTTTACAAGTGCAAGTACTTCTCATTCGTACGCATGAAAATTTTTTCTCTCGCGGCCTGCATATCTACTTATTTGGCGCTTTGTAACTGCTGAAGCGATTTTTGTCCGAGTTCCTCCTCCTTTTAGCATTTCGCCAATATGTAAAAGACATCATCAAATTTGATGTTGGCTAATACCTTTCCGCGGTATACAATTTCACCGTCAGCAAAACCCAAAAACTTTTCATTACACGGAATGACCTATAAACCACATTTCTCGGCACTTGACAGCTTTACCCAAGATTTGATACTGTTACGATCTTGCTGATTAACCTCGATGATTTCCTTAATCTTTCGGGTACGACCTCTGGATTGTTAAATAAAATCGCCAACTTAATTTGCAGTCTCTTTATCTATAAAGACTTAATTAATGTCCTTTTAATTACTCAGTAATTCACAATTCAATTACAATTTACTTTACTATTTACAATCACTTGTATATAACTTTCACAATGTACTGTTTTTACTACTTCAATGTAATGTAACCTCCACGAGTTTAATTCACGACTGATTACTCTTGCAGTCGTATGTCGTCCTTATATACTTGTTTGCTGCTTGAAAACGAAACCCCTGGAATAATCGCGTCGTTAACGATAATCGCCTTACGATAATTATCGTTTACGATAATCGCCTCGTTTACGCTCTAGAACATGCCAGTTGTCGGCTCCTCTCTTTCATCTGTCATTCTCTTCGCATTTTCGCCACACTGCCCTCCACCTAAGTCTGATCGTCCCGATCAGACACATTCGCTGTTCCAAACGCAGCAAACCTCTCTAGGTGGACCACTTTCATCTTGTTTCTCGGCCTCCCCACAGTTTGCATTCGATACACTACGTCGTTTAGTCGTTTGATTATATTGTATGGACCTTCCCAATTGCATTGAAATTTTGGGGACAAACCTCTCTTTCGTTGTGGATTGTACAGCAACACCAAATCTCCATTTTGGAAGCCTTCGGAGTTCATCGCCTTGTCATACCTAGCCTTCATTCTGTCACTCATGATTTGAGTTCGCTGCCTCACAAGAGCATGTATCTCTCTTAACTCTTCCTCGAGAACAGTAGACGCTTCCTTCCCAATTCTTCTCGCATCACCAGTTATTCCAAATTTTAAATCGCTGGGCAACCGAAGTTCACTACCAAACAGTATCCTGGCAGGTGTTTGACCTGTTGTTTCATGCACTGCGGACCGATATCCCATCAGGAAAAACGGTATGTGTACATCCCAATCATCTTGATTCTTGTCCACTACTTTCCGCAAGTGCTCTTCCAGGGTCCGGTTGAATCGCTCTACCATGTCATCTGATTGAGGATGCAGGGCTCTCGTTCGTGTTTTCCGAATACCAAGTATCTGGCACATCTCCTGGAACACCGCCGATTCAAAGTTTCTTCCTTGGTCTGAGTGCAATTCTATAGGCGGACCGTATCTGGTAACCCACCCGGTTGCATCCGCAAATGTTTCCGCTTCCTGGTTTGGAATTGGTTAGACTTCAGGCCATTTACTGAAGTAGTCCATAACCACGAGAACGTATTTGTTTCCTTGTTTGCTCATAGGGAATGGACCGGCTACATCCATGGCAACCCCTCAAATGGTGCACCTGAGTTATACTGCTCCATCTGCCCATGACTTCGTGACTTTGGTCCTTTAGCTGCTTTGCACTCCGTGCAATTAGCAATCCACTCAGCGACCGATTAACGACAGCCAACCCAATAGAACCGCTGCTTGATCTTCTCCAGCGCTTTTGTAATGCCTAGGTGCCCTCCACTAGGACCATTATGGAATTCCTTAAGAACATCCGGAATTCTTAACCTCGGAACTACTATAAGCTTCCGAGAGCACTGGCCATCTTCACTTTCCCATACTCTATGCAAACAGCCAGATATCAATTCTAAACTGTTTCATTGTGCCAAGTATGCTTTCGCGATGGGACTTTCCGCTTCCATTTGTTCTTTACTTGGCCGTCTGTTCATCTCCTGTCCGTGTATTAATAGTTCTAAGTCCGGATGTTCTTCCTGACATTTCTTTAATTTGGTTGCCTCCCATTATTCTGCTCGTGTAATTGTCATTCGCCGGACGTCTATTATGTTTTCCTTCCAATCGGCTTTTGAGCAATGCTTACATTCCAAATTACATGGTCGACGGGACATAGCGTCAGCATTTTCGTGCGTATTCCCCTTGCGGTGCTCGATGGTGAAGTCATAACTTTGCAGTCTCTCAATCCACCGTGCTAGCTGCCCTACGGGATTTTTGAACTGTAATAGCCACCTCAGCGCTGCATGATCCGTTCTAACTCGGAAATGTTTACCATACAAATATTTGCGGAAGTGTTTAATGGAATCCACCAACGCTAATAGTTCTCTCCGAGTTACGCGGTAGTTCCGCTCTGGTTTCCGAATAGACCGGCTAGAGTAGGCAACTATCTTCTCCTGCACATCAATCACTTGTGAAAGTACACCTACTGTGACATATCCACTAGCATCTTTGTCCAGAATAAATGTTGCACCTGGAACCGTCTACGCTAGCATAGGCGCAGTGCATAGTCGTTCTTTCAAAGCTTGGAAAGCTTCCATTTGTTCAGTTTTCCACCTGAAAGATTTATTTTTCCTTGCGAGTTCATGGAGACTATGAGCTACGCTGGCGAAATTCGGAACAAAGCGGCGATAGTAAGTACACAGCCCAAGAAAACTTCTTAATTTATGCAAATTTCTGGGTCTCGGCCAATCCTTCACTGCTTCTATATTTTCCTTCGCAGTACAAACGCCCTATGTGGTTACTTGATGACCTAAATAATTCACCTCCTTCTTGAATAAAGAGCACTTCTTACGACTTAGTTTAAGACCAGCGCCAGCTATTCTCTGGAAAACTTCTTCCAAATTACTCAGATGTTCGTCGAAGCTCTTTCCCAATACGATGATGTCATCCAGATACACCAAACAAGTCTTCCACTGTAGTCCTTTGAGCACATGGTCCATTAATCTTTCAAAAGTGGCAGGAGCGTTGCATAACCCAAATGGCATTACCGTAAATTGCCATAGACCGTTGCCAACACTAAAGACTGTCTTCTCTTTATCTTCTTCACTCACTTCTACTTGCGAATACCCGCTCTTAAGGTCAAGTGTTGAGAACCATTCTGTGCCAGTTAACGAGTCTAGTGTATCATCGATCCTGGGCAAAGGATAGCTGTCTTTCTTTGTGACATCATTTAATCTCCGATAGTCCACGCAGAATCGCAACTGCCCATCTTTCTTCTTCACGAGTACTACCGGAGAGCTCCATGGACTTGCCGATGGTTCGATAACGCCGCTTTCGCTCATTTCCTTAATTATTTGGCCAACAGCGTCACTTTTGGCTAGTGGAACGCTTCGAGGAGCTTGACGAATCGGTCTTGCGTCACCAGTATCAATGCAATGCTTCACTACGTTGGTCCTGCCTGGTTTGTTGCCATCCTTGTCGAATATGTTGGAGTATTTACGGATCATTTGGCTGGCCTTGTGCTTGTACTTGTCTTCCAACTCTTGCGTCCATACATTTATATCTTCCTCCATGTCCTTGCTACCAATAGAGTCGATTCCAGATGAAACATTGCATTTGATGATGGCTTCTACCTCTTGACATTGCCCTAATACAGTTCCACTAGGAATTTTTACTGGTGATCTGAAGTCATTTAATACTCTCACTGGGATGCGTCCACTCTTTTGTGTCTTAGCCAGGGTTTTACCAATAAGTACGTCCGGTGTAGAATTTTGTGCTGCTTCGACAACCCACAATTCATTTGTCCCACAATCTCCATTAATTTTCGCCCAAATCAGTTGGAATCAGTTCACTGCCTTCTAAGACCACTTGGTTGCTGCTGTATGTGAAATCATAGCCAATGTTTAGTGGTACCTCCATGTTCTTATACTCCATAATTTTGTTATTCAAGTCGATCTTGATACCTTAATTCATCAAGAAGTCCACTCCTATGATTACCTCATCCACGTTCTTATACTCCATAATTTTGTTATTCAAGTCGATCTTGATACCTTAATTCATCAAGAAGTCCACTCGTATGATTACCTCATCCACAATCTGCGCGACTATAAAACTGTGTAACACCGTCACATTCCCTATTGCGACCTCACATGTTACTTCTCCAACCACTCGTGTGTCCTCACCAGTCGCCGTTTTCAATATTGCTCCAGGTAATGGTCTCACTTCTTTAGCGATCAGGTCAGTTCGAATGATGCAGTGTGATGCGCCCGTATCCACTGTTAATATGCGCGCTCGTCCATCCACATATCCACCAATAGTAATGTTGGTCGTTTTTCTGCCAATTTGCGAGACGGAGATTATGGGACATTCAATTGCGGGAGGCAGCATACGCCCCTTTAGACTGGATCGTTTTAGTTTAACGACTGAGAAGTTGATGGTTTATCTTCCTCAGCCTTCCGTTTTCGCTGTCCTTCCTGTATGCTGGAAACCGTTTTGCATTCGCGTGCGAAGTGACCAGGTTTTCCACATTTAAAGCATTTTCCAGCTTGATTCTTGAAACCAGAACGATTCATTCCTTTTAACGACTTCAGAGTTCTCAATATTTCGGTCATCGCATCTGCTGTTTCAACCTCCTTTTTATAGACTTTGTATGCTGGTCTGCTTATGAGTGCCGCCGTTTCACGTGTTTGAGCATACGCAACAGTTTCAGCGAATGTCAGCTTTGGATTCGCATATGTTTCTCGCTTAGTGTAAATGTCTTTTATTCCGCTGATGAATGTTTGTATTTTCACCCTTTCGAGATGCTCACCCGATGCGTCTCCAATGGCTAAAAGAGCCAATCTCTCAATTTCCGAAGCATATTCCTGTAGAGATTCGTTGGGTTTTTGGTCGCGCTTTTCTAGCTCCATCTGGTAAATCTGTCTCCTGCGTTCGCTATCATAGCGTATTTCCAGGGCTCGCATCAATCCGTCGTAATCATTTCTCTCATATTCGGGTATAGTTTGCAAAAGTTCTGCTGCAGGTCCTTCCAACGCAACGAATAGTGCAGCAGATTTTTCCTCTATGCTCCAGTTATTTGTTTCAGTCGTCTTCTCAAACTGGAGCTTGAAGACTTGGAATGGAATTTTACCGTCAGAGAATGGTGTTTTTACCTTGGGAGCGTTCACTGATGTGGTTGGACGACTAAACTGCAAATCCCGCACACGACCTTCCAATGCGTTGACTTTGGTCTCAATTAGCTCCTCTATTTTGTCTTGTCGCTCCTCGATTTGATCCCGTCTTTCCTTAAGTTCCGCATCGTCTCTCACCAGATTTTGCTGTATTTGTGCGATTGTTCCTTTTTTTTTTCGACGACTTCCATTGCTTCTCGCAGTCTCGGTTGCGGCTCTGCCTTCTTTCCAGTTGTCGATAATCCTCGCTTTTCCATCTCCCTCTTGAGAGAAGGTATCGTTAAATCCTGAATCTTCACCATTTTTCAATTATTATCCTTTAGGGTTTATTTAACAATCCCACTTCTGACACCAATTGTTACGATTTTGCTGAATCAACCTCGATGATTTCCCAAATCCTTCGGGTACGATCTCTGGATTGTTAAATAAAAATGGCCAACTTAATTTGCAGTCTCTTTATTTATAAAGACTTTATTTAATGTCCTTTTATTACTCAGTAATTCACAATTCAATTACAATTTTCTTTAGTATTTACAATCACTTGTATATAACTTTCACAATGTACTGTTTTTACTACTTCAATGTAATGTAACCTCCACGAGTTTAATTCACGACTGATTACTCTTGCAGTCGTATGTCGTCCTTATATACTTGTTTGCTGCTTGAAAACGAAACCCCTGGAATAATCGCGTCGTTAACTATAATCGCCTTACGATAATTATCGTTTACGATAATCGCCTCGTTTACGCTCTAGAACATGCCAGTTGTCGGCTCCTCTCTTTCATCTGTCATTCGCTTCGCATTTTCGCCACAATACTTTACACCTAAATACATTCTTACCTATGATGGCAATTTCTTTACACAACTGTGCATTATCAGTCTGATGAACAATTTTATTCATTGATAATTCACTTTTCACACTTTCTTTAGTTTCAACATATTCATCACTCACTATTTGATTTACACTGTGAAACTGTTTCCTTTCAAACTTTCCTTTGTGTTTAATGCAATTTCTAGCAATTGTAACAAATCGGTCCATTTAACTTTTGTTTACATTTTTACTTTTATTAGCGTCAACTACCACGTGTGACGTCAGCTGTATTGCCTTTTTATGTGCAACTTCGCTTTACCTACTCCTATTTCAAAACTACTCGTTAATTTCATGAATAACTGTAACAATTCAGCACATTTTGTAAATTTCATTGCGTTTAGTGTTTTCTTTGGTCACCCAGTCCGACAAAATAGGGGTATTCGCTTTGTCTAGGAAATGCATACTATGTAAATATTTTCTATGGAATTGTGCTAGAGATCGAGAGCACCCTCGTTGCGAAATTGTGACATATTCAAGTGAACAATAACAACCACACAGGCACAAGGTTGATTTTTCCTTCACAGGGTTGTTATTTCCTCCTTGTTATCTGTGGGAAATAAATAGACATAGGTTTTGGTATAGGATATTTTTCCTCTCGTAGCATATGATTTTTGCATGTTGTTATGCCATTGCACGAATAGGTAATTTTTCCTATCCGTGCACCGTAGCATGCATTTCCTAGACTTAGAAATACCCTTAATATGTTTAATTATTGAATTATCATCAATATTGTTACGATCTTGCTGAATCAACCTCGATGATTTCCCAATTCCTTCGGGTACGATCTCTGGATTGTTAAATAAAAATCGCCAACTTAATTTGCAGTCTCTTTATTTATAAAAACTTTATTTAATATCCTTTTATTACTCAGTAATTTACAATTCAATTACAATTTACTTTACTATTTACAATCACTTGTATACAACTTTCAAAATGTACTGTTTTTATTACTTTACTTTAATGTAATCTCCAACGCGTTTACTTCACGACTGATTGCTTTTGCAGTCATGTGTCGCCCTTATATACTTGTTTGCTGCTTGAAAACGAAACCCTGGAATAATCGCGTCGTTACGATAATCGTCTCGTTTTACGCTCTAGAACATGCCAGTTGTCGGCTCCTCTCTTTCATCTGTCATTCGCTTCGCATTTTCGCCACACTGCCCTCCTGCGCTGTTCCAAACGCAGCAAGCCTCTCTAGGTGAACCACTTTCATCTTGTTTCTCGGCCTCCCTAGAGTTTGGATTCGATACACTACGTCGTTTAGTCGTTTGATTATCTTGTATGGACCTTGCCAATTGCATTGAAGTTTTGAGGACAAACCTCTCTTTCGTTATGGATTGTACAGCAACACCAAATCTCCATTTTGGAAGCCTTCGGAGTTCATCGCCTTGTCATACCTAGCCTTCATTTTGTCACTCATAATTCACCTCACCTGAGCATGTATCTCTCTTAAATCTTCCTCGAGAACAGTAGACGCTTCCTTCCCAATTCTTCTCGCATCACCAGTTATTCCAAATTTTAAATCGCTGGGCAATCGAAGTTCACTACCAAACAGTATCCTCGCAGGTGTTTGACCTGTTGTTTCATGCACTGCGGACCGATATCCCATCAGGAAAAGCGGTATGTGTACATCCCAATCATCTTGATGCTTGCCCACTACTTTCCGCAAGTGCTCTTCCAGGGTCCGGTTGAATCGCTCTACCATGCCATCTGATTGAGGATGCAGGGCTGTCGTTCGTGTTTTCCGAATACCAAGTATCTGGCACATCTCCTGGAACACCGCCGATTCAAAGTTTCTTCCTTGGTCTGAATGCAATTCTATAGGCGCACCGTATCTGGTAACCCAATTGTTAGTGAATGCATCCGCAACTGTTTCCGCTTCCTGGTTTGGAATTGGTTAGACTTCAGGCCATTTACTGAAGTAGTCCATAACCACGAGAACGTATTTGTTTCCTTGTTTGCTCATAGGGAATGGACCGGCTACATCCATGGCAACCCCTCAAATGGTGCACCTGAGTTATACTGCTCCATCTGCCCATGACTTCGTGACTTTGGTCCTTTAGCTGCTTTGCACTCCGTGCAATTAGCAATCCACTCAGCGACCGATTAACGACAGCCAACCCAATAGAACCGCTGCTTGATCTTCTCCAGCGCTTTTGTAATGCCTAGGTGCCCTCCACTAGGACCATTATGAAATTCCTTAAGAACATCCGGAATTCTTAACCTCGGAACTACTATAAGCTTCCGAGAGAACTGGCCATCTTCACTTTACCATACTCTATGCAAACAGCCAGATATCAACTCTAAACTGTTCCATTGTGCCCAGTATGCTCTCGCGATGGGACTTTCCGCTGCCATTTGTTCCTTACTTGGCCTTCTATTCATCTCCAATCCGTGCATTAATAATTCCAAGTCCGGATCTTCTTGCTGACATTTCATTTAATGACTTGCCTCCCACTCTTCTGCTGATGTAAATGTCATTAGCCGGACGTCTATTATGTCTTCCTTACACTCGGCTTTTGAGCAATGCTTACATTCCAAACTACATGGTCGACGGGACATAGCGTCAGCATTTCCGTGCGTATTATGGCGGTGCTCGATGGTGAAGTCATAACTTTGAAGCATGATCCGTTCTAACGCGGAAATGTTGACCATACAGATATTTGTGGAAGTGTTTAATGCAATCCTCCAACGCTAATAGTTCTCTTCGAGTTACGCAGTAGTTCCGTTCTGATTTCCCGATATACCAGCTATAGTAGGAAACTATCTTCTCCTGTCCATCAATCACTTGAGAAAGCACACCTCATATGCCATAACCACTAGCATCTGTATCTAAAATAAATGTAGCACCTGGAACCGTCTACGCTAGCATAGGCGCAGTACATAGCCGTTCTTTCAAAGCTTGGAAAGCTTCCATTTGTTCAGTTTTCCACCTGAAAGATCTATTTTTCCTTGCGAGCTCATGGAGACTATGAGCTACGCTGGCGAAATTCGGAACAAAGCGGCGATAGTAAGTACACAGCCCAAGAAAACTTCTTAATTTATGCAAATTTCTGGGTCTCGGCCAATCCTTCACTGCTTCTATATTTTCCTTCGCAGTACAAACGCCCTATGTGGTTACTTGATGACCTAAATAATTCACCTCCTTCTTGAATAAAGAGCACTTCTTACGACTTAGTTTAAGACCAGCGCCAGCTATTCTCTGGAAAACTTCTTCCAAATTACTCAGATGTTCGTCGAAGCTCTTTCCCAATACGATGATGTCATCCAGATACACCAAACAAGTCTTCCACTGTAGTCCTTTGAGCACATGGTCCATTAATCTTTCAAAAGTGGCAGGAGCGTTGCATAACCCAAATGGCATTACCGTAAATTGCCATAGACCGTTGCCAACACTAAAGACTGTCTTCTCTTTATCTTCTTCACTCACTTCTACTTGCGAATACCCGCTCTTAAGGTCAAGTGTTGAGAACCATTCTGTGCCAGTTAACGAGTCTAGTGTATCATCGATCCTGGGCAAAGGATAGCTGTCTTTCTTTGTGACATCATTTAATCTCCGATAGTCCACGCAGAATCGCAACTGCCCATCTTTCTTCTTCACGAGTACTACCGGAGAGCTCCATGGACTTGCCGATGGTTCGATAACGCCGCTTTCGCTCATTTCCTTAATTATTTGGCCAACAGCGTCACTTTTGGCTAGTGGAACGCTTCGAGGAGCTTGACGAATCGGTCTTGCGTCACCAGTATCAATGCAATGCTTCACTACGTTGGTTCTGCCTGGTTTGTTGCCATCCTTGTCGAATATGTTGGAGTATTTACGAATCATTTGGCTGGTCTTGTGCTTGTACTTGTCTTCCAACTCTTGCGTCCATACATTTATATCTTCCTCCATGTCCTTGCTACCAATAGAGTCGATTCCAGATGAAACATTGCATTTGATGATGGCTTCTACCTCTTGACATTGCCCTAATACAGTTCAACTAGGAATTTTTACTGGTGATCTGAAGTCATTTAATACTCTCACTGGGATGCGTCCACTCTTTTGTGTCTTAGCCAGGGTTTTACCAATAAGTACGTCCGGTGTAGAATTTTGTGCTGCTTCGACAGCCCACAATTTGTTTGTCCCACAATCTCCATTAATTCTCGCCCAAACAACTGCTTCTGACTTTGGTGGAATCAGTTCTTCTAAGACCATTTGCTGCTGTATGTGAAATCATAGCCAATGTTTAGTGGTACCTCCATGTTCTTATACTCCATAATTTTGTTATTCAAGTCGATCTTGATACCTTAATTCATCAAGAAGTCCACTCCTATGATTACCTCATCCACGTTCTTATACTCCATAATTTTGTTATTCAAGTCGATCTTGATACCTTAATTCATCAAGAAGTCCACTCGTATGATTACCTCATCCACAATCTGCGCGACTATAAAACTGTGTAACACCGTCACATTCCCTATTGCGACCTCACATGTTACTTCTCCAACCACTCGTGTGTCCTCACCAGTCGCCGTTTTCAATATTGCTCCAGGTAATGGTCTCACTTCTTTAGCGATCAGGTCAGTTCGAATGATGCAGTGTGATGCGCCCGTATCCACTGTTAATATGCGCGCTCGTCCATCCACATATCCACCAATAGTAATGTTGGTCGTTTTTCTGCCAATTTGCGAGACGGAGATTATGGGACATTCAATTGCGGGAGGCAGCATACGCCCCTTTAGACTGGATCGTTTTAGTTTAACGACTGAGAAGTTGATGGTTTATCTTCCTCAGCCTTCCGTTTTCGCTGTCCTTCCTGTATGCTGGAACCCGTTTTGCATTCGCGTGCGAAGTGACCAGGTTTTCCACATTTAAAGCATTTTCCAGCTTGATTCTTGACACCAGAACGATTCATTCCTTTTAACGACTTCAGAGTTCTCAATATTTCGGTCATCGCATCTGCTGTTTCAACCTCCTTTTTATAGACTTTGTATGCTGGTCTGCTTATGAGTGCCGCCGTTTCACGTGTTTGAGCATACGCAACAGTTTCAGCGAATGTCAGCTTTGGATTCGCATATGTTTCTCGCTTAGTGTAAATGTCTTTTATTCCGCTGATGAATGTTTGTATTTTCACCCTTTCGAGATGCTCACCCGATGCGTCTCCAATGGCTAAAAGTGCCAATCTCTCAATTTCCGAAGCATATTCCTGTAGAGATTCGTTGGGTTTTTGGTCGCGCTTTTCTAGCTCCATCTGGTAAATCTGTCTCCTGCGTTCGCTACCATAGCGTATTTCCCAAATCCTTCGGGTACGATCTCTGGATTGTTAAATAAAAATGGCCAACTTAATTTGCAGTCTCTTTATTTATAAAGACTTTATTTAATGTCCTTTTATTACTCAGTAATTCACAATTCAATTACAATTTTCTTTACTATTTACAATCACTTGTATATAACTTTCACAATGTACTGTTTTTACTACTTCAATGTAATGTAACCTCCACGAGTTTAATTCACGACTGATTACTCTTGCAGTCGTATGTCGTCCTTATATACTTGTTTGCTGCTTGAAAACGAAACCCCTGGAATAATCGCGTCGTTAACTATAATCGCCTTACGATAATTATCGTTTACGATAATCGCCTCGTTTACGCTCTAGAACATGCCAGTTGTCGGCTCCTCTCTTTCATCTGTCATTCGCTTCGCATTTTCGCCACAATACTTTACACCTAAATACATTCTTACCTATGATGGCAATTTCTTTACACAACTGTGCATTATCAGTCTGATGAACAATTTTATTCATTGATAATTCACTTTTCACACTTTCTTTAGTTTCAACATATTCATCACTCACTATTTGATTTACACTGTGAAACTGTTTCCTTTCAAGCTTTCCTTTGTGTTTAATGCAATTTCTAGCAATTGTAACAAATCGGTCCATTTAACTTTTGTTTACATTTTTACTTTTATTAGCGTCAACTACCACGTGTGACGTCAGCTGTATTGCCTTTTTATGTGCAGCTTCGCTTTACCTACTCCTATTTCAAAACTACTCGTTAATTTCATGAATAACTGTAACAATTCAGCACATTTTGTAAATTTCATTGCGTTTAGTGTTTTCTTTGGTCACCCAGTCCGACACAATAGGGGTATTCGCTTTGTCTAGGAAATGCATACTATGTAAATATTTTCTATGGAATTGTGCTAGAGATCGAGAGCACCCTCGTTGCGAAATTGTGACATATTCAAGTGAACAATAACAACCACACAGGCACAAGGTTGATTTTTCCTTCACAGGGTTGTTTTTTCCTCCTTGTTATCTGTGGGAAATAAATAGACATAGGTTTTGGTATAGGATATTTTTCCTCTCGTAGCATATGATTTTTGCATGTTGTTATGCCATTGCACGAATAGGTAATTTTTCCTATCCGTGCACCGTAGCATGCATTTCCTAGACTTAGAAATACCCTTAATATGTTTAATTATTGAATTATCATCAATATTGTTACGATCTTGCTGAATCAACCTCGATGATTTCCCAAATCCTTCGGGTGCGATCTCTGGATTGTTAAATAAAAATCGCCAACTTAATTTGCAATCTCTTTATTTATAAAAACTTTATTTAATATCCTTTTATTACTCAGTAATTTACAATTCAATTACAATTTACTTTACTATTTACAATCACTTGTATACAACTTTCAAAATGTACTGTTTTTATTACTTTACTTTAATGTAATCTCCAACGCGTTTACTTCACGACTGATTGTTTTTGCAGTCATGTGTCGCCCTTATATACTTGTTTGCTGCTTGAAAACGAAACCCTGGAATAATCGCGTCGTTACGATAATCGTCTCGTTTTACGCTCTAGAACATGCCAGTTGTCGGCTCCTCTCTTTGATCGTCCCGATCAGACACATTCGCTGTTCCAAACGCAGCAAGCCTCTCTAGGTGAACCACTTTCATCTTGTTTCTCGGCCTCCCTAGAGTTTGGATTCGATACACTACGTCGTTTAGTCGTTTGATTATCTTGTATGGACCTTGCCAATTGCATTGAAGTTTTGAGGACAAACCTCTCTTTCGTTATGGATTGTACAGCAACACCAAATCTCCATTTTGGAAGCCTTCGGAGTTCATCGCCTTGTCATACCTAGCCTTCATTTTGTCACTCATAATTCACCTCACCTGAGCATGTATCTCTCTTAACTCTTCCTCGAGAACAGTAGACGCTTCCTTCCCAATTCTTCTCGCATCACCAGTTATTCCAAATTTTAAATCGCTGGGCAATCGAAGTTCACTACCAAACAGTATCCTCGCAGGTGTTTGACCTGTTGTTTCATGCACTGCGGACCGATATCCCATCAGGAAAAGCGGTATGTGTACATCCCAATCATCTTGATGCTTGCCCACTACTTTCCGCAAGTGCTCTTCCAGGGTCCGGTTGAATCGCTCTACCATGCCATCTGATTGAGGATGCAGGGCTGTCGTTCGTGTTTTCCGAATACCAAGTATCTGGCACATCTCCTGGAACACCGCCGATTCAAAGTTTCTTCCTTGGTCTGAATGCAATTCTATAGGCGCACCGTATCTGGTAACCCAATTGTTAGTGAATGCATCCGCAACTGTTTCCGCTTCCTGGTTTGGAATTGGTTAGACTTCAGGCCATTTACTGAAGTAGTCCATAACCACGAGAACGTATTTGTTTCCTTGTTTGCTCATAGGGAATGGACCGGCTACATCCATGGCAACCCCTCAAATGGTGCACCTGAGTTATACTGCTCCATCTGCCCATGACTTCGTGACTTTGGTCCTTTAGCTGCTTTGCACTCCGTGCAATTAGCAATCCACTCAGCGACCGATTAACGACAGCCAACCCAATAGAACCGCTGCTTGATCTTCTCCAGCGCTTTTGTAATGCCTAGGTGCCCTCTACTAGGACCATTATGAAATTCCTTAAGAACATCCGGAATTCTTAACCTCGGAACTACTATAAGCTTCCGAGAGAACTGGCCATCTTCACTTTACCATACTCTATGCAAACAGCCAGATATCAACTCTAAACTGTTCCATTGTGCCCAGTATGCTCTCGCGATGGGACTTTCCGCTGCCATTTGTTCCTTACTTGGCCTTCTATTCATCTCCAATCCGTGCATTAATAATTCCAAGTCCGGATCTTCTTGCTGACATTTCCTTAAATGACTTTCCTCCCACTCTTCTGCTGATGTAAATGTCATTAGCCGGACGTCTATTATGTCTTCCTTACACTCGGCTTTTGAGCAATGCTTACATTCCAAACTACATGGTCGACGGGACATAGCGTCAGCATTTCCGTGCGTATTATGGCGGTGCTCGATGGTGAAGTCATAACTTTGCAGCATGATCCGTTCTAACGCGGAAATGTTGACCATACAGATATTTGTGGAAGTGTTTAATGCAATCCTCCAACGCTAATAGTTCTCTTCGAGTTACGCAGTAGTTCCGCTCTGATTTCCCGATAGACCGGCTATAGTAGGAAACTATCTTCTCCTGCCCATCAATCACTTGAGAAAGCACACCTGGAACCGTCTACGCCAGCATAGGCGCAGTACATAGCCGTTCTTTCAAAGCTTGGAAAGCTTCCTTTTGTTCAGTTTTCCACCTGAAAGATCTATTTTTCCTTGTGAGCTCATGGAGACTATGAGCTACGCTGGCGAAATTCGGAACAAAGCGGCGATAGTAAGTACACAGCCCAAGAAAACTTCTTAATTCATGCAAATTTCTGGGTCTCGGCCAATCCTTCACTGCTTCTATATTTTCCTTCGCAGTACAAACGCCCTATGTGGTTACTTGATGACCTAAATAATAATAAATAATTCACCTACTTCTTGTATAAAGAGCACTTCTTACGACTTAGTTTAAGACCAGCGCCAGCTATTCTCTGGAAAACTTCTTCCAAATTACTCAGATGTTCGTCGAAGCTCTTTCCCAATACGATGATGTCATCCAGATACACCAAACAAGTCTTCCACTGTAGTCCTTTGAGCACATGGTCCATTAATCTTTCAAAAGTGGCAGGAGCGTTGCATAACCCAAATGGCATTACCGTAAATTGCCATAGACCGTTGCCAACACTAAAGACTGTCTTCTCTTTATCTTCTTCACTCACTTCTACTTGCGAATACCCGCTCTTAAGGTCAAGTGTTGAGAACCATTCTGTGCCAGTTAACGAGTCTAGTGTATCATCGATCCTGGGCAAAGGATAGCTGTCTTTCTTTGTGACATCATTTAATCTCCGATAGTCCACGCAGAATCGCAACTGGCCATCTTTCTTCTTCACGAGTACTACCGGAGAGCTCCATGGACTTGCCGATGGTTCGATAACGCCGCTTTCGCTCATTTCCTTAATTATTTGGCCAACAGAGTCACTTTTGGCTAGTGGAACGCTTCGAGGAGCTTGACGAATCGGTCTTGCGTCACCAGTATCAATGCAATGCTTCACTACGTTGGTCCTGCCTGGTTTGTTGCCATCCTTGTCGAATATGTTGGAGTATTTACGGATCATTTGACTGGCCTTGTGCTTGTACTTGTCTTCCAACTCTTGCGTCCATACATTTATATCTTCCTCCATGTCCTTGCTACCAATAGAGTCGATTCCAGATGAAACATTGCATTTGATGATGGCTTATACCTCTTGACATTGCCCTAATACAGTTCCACTAGGAATTTTTACTGGTGATCTGAAGTCATTTAATACTCTCACTGGGATGCGTCCACTCTTTTGTGTCTTAGCCAGGGTTTTACCAATAAGTACGTCCGGTGTAGAATTTTGTGCTGCTTCGACAACCCACAATTCGTTTGTCCCACAATCTCCATTAATTTTCGCCCAAACAACTGCTTCTGACTTTGGTGGAATCAGTTCTTCTAAGACCACTTGTTTGCTGCTGTATGTGAAATCATAGCCAATGTTTAGTGGTACCTCCATGTTCTTATACTCCATAATTTTGTTATTCAAGTCGATCTTGATACCTTAATTCATCAAGAAGTCCACTCCTATGATTACCTCATCCACGTTCTTGTACTCCATAATTTTGTTATTCAAGTCGATCTTGATACCTTAATTCATCAAGAAGTCCACTCGTATGATTACCTCATCCACAATCTGCGCGACTATAAAACTGTGTAACACCGTCACATTCCCTATTGCGACCTCACATGTTACTTCTCCAACCACTTGTGTGTCCTCACCAGTCGCCGTTTTCAATATTGCTCCAGGTAATGGTCTCACTTCTTTAGCGATCAGGTCAGTTCGAATGATGGAGTGTGATGCGCCCGTATCCACTGTTAATATTCGCGCTCGTCCATCCACATATCCACCAATAGTAATGTTGGTCGTTCTTCTGCCAATTTGCGAGACGGAGATTATGGGACATTCAATTGCGGGAGGCAGCATACGCCCCTTTAGACTGGATCGTTTTAGTTTAACGACTGAGAACTTGATGGTTTATCTTCCTCAGCCTTCCGTTTTCGCTGTCCTTCCTGTATGCTGGAACCCGTTTTGCATTCGCGTGCGAAGTGACCAGGTTTTCCACATTTAAAGCATTTTTCAGCTTGATTCTTGACACCAGAACGATTCATTCCCTTTAACGACTTCAGAGTTCTCAATATTTCGGTCATCACATCTGCTGTTTCAACCTCCTTTTTATAGACTTTGTATGCTGGTCTGCTTATGAGTGCCGCCGTTTCACGTGTTTGAGCATACGCAACAGTTTCAGCGAATGTCAGCTTTGGATTCGCATATGTTTCTCGCTTAGTGTAAATGTCTTTTATTCCGCTGATGAATGTTTGTATTTTCACCCTTTCGAGATGCTCACCCGATGCGTCTCCAATGGCTAAAAGAGCCAATCTCTCAATTTCCGAAGCATATTCCTGTAGAGATTCGTTGGGTTTTTGGTCGCGCTTTTCTAGCTCCATCTGGTAAATCTGTCTCCTGCGTTCGCTACCATAGCGTCTTTCCAAGGCTCGCATCAATCCGTCGTAATCATTTCTCTCATATTCGGGTATAGTTTGCAAAAGTTCTGCTGCAGGTCCTTCCAACGCAACGAATAGTGCAGCAGATTTTTCCTCTATGCTCCAGTTATTTGTTTCAGCCGTCTTCTCAAACTGGAGCTTGAAGACTTGGAATGGAATTTTACCGTCAGAGAATGGTGTTTTTACCTTGGGAGCGTTCACTGATGTGGTTGGACGACTAAACTGCAAATCCCGCACACGACCTTCCAATGCGTTGACTTTGGTCTCAATTAGCTCCTCTATTTTGTCTTGTCGCTCCTCGATTTGATCCCGTCTTTCCTTAAGTTCCGCATCGTCTCGTTACGATAATCGTCGTTTTACGCTCTAGAACATGCCAGTTGTCGGCTCCTCTCTTTCATCTGTCATTCGCTTCGCATTTTCGCCACACTGCCCTCCACCTAAGTCTGATCGTCCCGATCAGACACATTCGCTGTTCCAAACGCAGCAAGCCTCTCTAGGTGAACCACTTTCATCTTGTTTCTCGGCCTCCCTAGAGTTTGGATTCGATACACTACGTCGTTTAGTCGTTTGATTATCTTGTATGGACCTTGCCTATTGCATTGAAGTTTTGAGGACAAACCTCTCTTTCGTTATGGATTGTACAGCAACACCAAATCTCCATTTTGGAAGCCTTCGGAGTTCATCGCCTTGTCATACCTAGCCTTCATTTTGTCACTCATAATTCACCTCACCTGAGCATGTATCTCTCTTAACTCTTCCTCGAGAACAGTAGACGCTTCCTTCCCAATTCTTCTCGCATCACCAGTTATTCCAAATTTTAAATCGCTGGGCAATCGAAGTTCACTACCAAACAGTATCCTCGCAGGTGTTTGACCTGTTGTTTCATGCACTGCGGACCGATATCCCATCAGGAAAAGCGGTATGTGTACATCCCAATCATCTTGATGCTTGCCCACTACTTTCCGCAAGTGCTCTTCCAGGGTCCGGTTGAATCGCTCTACCATGCCATCTGATTGAGGATGCAGGGCTGTCGTTCGTGTTTTCCGAATACCAAGTATCTGGCACATCTCCTGGAACACCGCCGATTCAAAGTTTCTTCCTTGGTCTGAATGCAATTCTATAGGCGCACCGTATCTGGTAACCCAATTGTTAGTGAATGCATCCGCAACTGTTTCCGCTTCCTGGTTTGGAATTGGTTAGACTTCAGGCCATTTACTGAAGTAGTCCATAACCACGAGAACGTATTTGTTTCCTTGTTTGCTCATAGGGAATGGACCGGCTACATCCATGGCAACCCCTCAAATGGTGCACCTGAGTTATACTGCTCCATCTGCCCATGACTTCGTGACTTTGGTCCTTTAGCTGCTTTGCACTCCGTGCAATTAGCAATCCACTCAGCGACCGATTAACGACAGCCAACCCAATAGAACCGCTGCTTGATCTTCTCCAGCGCTTTTGTAATGCCTAGGTGCCCTCTACTAGGACCATTATGAAATTCCTTAAGAACATCCGGAATTCTTAACCTCGGAACTACTATAAGCTTCCGAGAGAACTGGCCATCTTCACTTTACCATACTCTATGCAAACAGCCAGATATCAACTCTAAACTGTTCCATTGTGCCCAGTATGCTCTCGCGATGGGACTTTCCGCTGCCATTTGTTCCTTACTTGGCCTTCTATTCATCTCCAATCCGTGCATTAATAATTCCAAGTCCGGATCTTCTTGCTGACATTTCCTTAAATGACTTTCCTCCCACTCTTCTGCTGATGTAAATGTCATTAGCCGGACGTCTATTATGTCTTCCTTACACTCGGCTTTTGAGCAATGCTTACATTCCAAACTACATGGTCGACGGGACATAGCGTCAGCATATCCGTGCGTATTATGGCGGTGCTCGATGGTGAAGTCATAACTTTGCAGCATGATCCGTTCTAACGCGGAAATGTTGACCATACAGATATTTGTGGAAGTGTTTAATGCAATCCTCCAACGCTAATAGTTCTCTTCGATTTACGCAGTAGTTCCGCTCTGATTTCCCGATAGACCGGCTATAGTAGGAAACTATCTTCTCCTGTCCATCAATCACTTGAGAAAGCACACCTCCTATGCCATAACCACTAGCATCTGTATCTAAAATAAATGTAGCACCTGGAACCGTCTACGCTAGCATAGGCGCAGTACATAGCCGTTCTTTCAAAGCTTGGAAAGCTTCCATTTGTTCAGTTTTCCACCTGAAAGATCTATTTTTCCTTGCGAGCTCATGGAGACTATGAGCTACGCTGGCGAAATTCGGAACAAAGCGGCGATAGTAAGTACACAGCCCAAGAAAACTTCTTAATTTATGCAAATTTCTGGGTCTCGGCCAATCCTTCACTGCTTCTATATTTTCCTTCGCAGTACAAACGCCCTATGTGGTTACTTGATGACCTAAATAATTCACCTCCTTCTTGAATAAAGAGCACTTCTTACGACTTAGTTTAAGACCAGCGCCAGCTATTCTCTGGAAAACTTCTTCCAAATTACTCAGATGTTCGTCGAAGCTCTTTCCCAATACGATGATGTCATCCAGATACACCAAACAAGTCTTCCACTGTAGTCCTTTGAGCACATGGTCCATTAATCTTTCAAAAGTGGCAGGAGCGTTGCATAACCCAAATGGCATTACCGTAAATTGCCATAGACCGTTGCCAACACTAAAGACTGTCTTCTCTTTATCTTCTTCACTCACTTCTACTTGCGAATACCCGCTCTTAAGGTCAAGTGTTGAGAACCATTCTGTGCCAGTTAACGAGTCTAGTGTATCATCGATCCTGGGCAAAGGATAGCTGTCTTTCTTTGTGACATCATTTAATCTCCGATAGTCCACGCAGAATCGCAACTGCCCATCTTTCTTCTTCACGAGTACTACCGGAGAGCTCCATGGACTTGCCGATGGTTCGATAACGCCGCTTTCGCTCATTTCCTTAATTATTTGGCCAACAGCGTCACTTTTGGCTAGTGGAACGCTTCGAGGAGCTTGACGAATCGGTCTTGCGTCACCAGTATCAATGCAATGCTTCACTACGTTGGTTCTGCCTGGTTTGTTGCCATCCTTGTCGAATATGTTGGAGTATTTACGGATCATTTGGCTGGCCTTGTGCTTGTACTTGTCTTCCAACTCTTGCGTCCATACATTTATATCTTCCTCCATGTCCTTGCTACCAATAGAGTCGATTCCAGATGAAACATTGCATTTGATAATGGCTTCTACCTCTTGACATTGCCCTAATACAGTTTAACTAGGAATTTTTACTGGTGATCTGAAGTCATTTATTACTCTCACTGGGATGCGTCCACTCTTTTGTGTCTTAGCCAGGGTTTTACCAATAAGTACGTCCGGTGTAGAATTTTGTGCTGCTTCGACAACCCACAATTTGTTTGTCCCACAATCTCCATTAATTTTCGCCCAAACAACTGCTTCTGACTTTGGTGGAATCAGTTCTTCTAAGACCATTTGCCGCTGTATGTGAAATCATAGCCAATGTTTAGTGGTACCTCCATGTTCTTATACTCCATAATTTTGTTATTCAAGTCGATCTTGATACCTTAATTCATCAAGAAGTCCACTCCTATGATTACCTCATCCACGTTCTTGTACTCCATAATTTTGTTATTCAAGTCGATCTTGATACCTTAATTCATCAAGAAGTCCACTCGTATGATTACCTCATCCACAATCTGCGCGACTATAAAACTGTGTAACACCGTCACATTCCCTATTGCGACCTCACATGTTACTTCTCCAACCACTTGTGTGTCCTCACCAGTCGCCGTTTTCAATATTGCTCCAGGTAATGGTCTCACTTCTTTAGCGACCAGGTCAGTTCGAATGATGGAGATGTATCCACTGTTAATATTCGCGCTCGTCCATCCACATATCCACCAATAGTAATGTTGGTCGTTCTTCTGCCAATTTGCGAGACGGAGATTATGGGACATTCAATTGCGGGAGGCAGCATACGCCCCTTTAGACTGGATCGTTTTAGTTTAACGACTGAGAAGTTGATGGTTTATCTTCCTCAGCCTTCCGTTTTCGCTGTCCTTCCTGTATGCTGGAAACCGTTTTGCATTCGCGTGCGAAGTGACCAGGTTTTCCACATTTAAAGCATTTTCCAGCTTGATTCTTGAAACCAGAACGATTCATTCCTTTTAACGACTTCAGAGTTCTCAATATTTCGGTCATCGCATCTGCTGTTTCAACCTCATTTTTATAGACTTTGTATGCTGGTCTGCTTATGAGTGCCGCCGTTTCACGTGTTTGAGCATACGCAACAGTTTCAGCGAATGTCAGCTTTGGATTCGCATATGTTTCTCGCTTAGTGTAAATGTCTTTTATTCCGCTGATGAATGTTTGTATTTTCACCCTTTCGAGATGCTCACCCGATGCGTCTCCAATGGCTAAAAGAGCCAATCTCTCAATTTCCGAAGCATATTCCTGTAGAGATTCGTTGGGTTTTTGGTCGCGCTTTTCTAGCTCCATCTGGTAAATCTGTCTCCTGCGTTCGCTACCATAGCGTCTTTCCAAGGCTCGCATCAATCCGTCGTAATCATTTCTCTCATATTCGGGTATAGTTTGCAAAAGTTCTGCTGCAGGTCCTTCCAACGCAACGAATAGTGCAGCAGATTTTTCCTCTATGCTCCAGTTATTTGTTTCAGCCGTCTTCTCAAACTGGAGCTTGAAGACTTGGAATGGAATTTTACCGTCAGAGAATGGTGTTTTTACCTTGGGAGCGTTCACTGATGTGGTTGGACGACTATACTGCAAATCCCGCACACGACCTTCCAATGCGTTGACTTTGGTCTCAATTAGCTCCTCTATTTTGTCTTGTCGCTCCTCGATTTGATCCCGTCTTTCCTTAAGTTCCGCATCGTCTCGTTACGATAATCGTCGTTTTACGCTCTAGAACATGCCAGTTGTCGGCTCCTCTCTTTCATCTGTCATTCGCTTCGCATTTTCGCCACACTGCCCTCCACCTAAGTCTGATCGTCCCGATCAGACACATTCGCTGTTCCAAACGCAGCAAGCCTCTCTAGGTGAACCACTTTCATCTTGTTTCTCGGCCTCCCTAGAGTTTGGATTCGATACACTACGTCGTTTAGTCGTTTGATTATCTTGTATGGACCTTGCCTATTGCATTGAAGTTTTGAGGACAAACCTCTCTTTCGTTATGGATTGTACAGCAACACCAAATCTCCATTTTGGAAGCCTTCGGAGTTCATCGCCTTGTCATACCTAGCCTTCATTTTGTCACTCATAATTCACCTCACCTGAGCATGTATCTCTCTTAACTCTTCCTCGAGAACAGTAGACGCTTCCTTCCCAATTCTTCTCGCATCACCAGTTATTCCAAATTTTAAATCGCTGGGCAATCGAAGTTCACTACCAAACAGTATCCTCGCAGGTGTTTGACCTGTTGTTTCATGCACTGCGGACCGATATCCCATCAGGAAAAGCGGTATGTGTACATCCCAATCATCTTGATGCTTGCCCACTACTTTCCGCAAGTGCTCTTCCAGGGTCCGGTTGAATCGCTCTACCATGCCATCTGATTGAGGATGCAGGGCTGTCGTTCGTGTTTTCCGAATACCAAGTATCTGGCACATCTCCTGGAACACCGCCGATTCAAAGTTTCTTCCTTGGTCTGAATGCAATTCTATAGGCGCACCGTATCTGGTAACCCAATTGTTAGTGAATGCATCCGCAACTGTTTCCGCTTCCTGGTTTGGAATTGGTTAGACTTCAGGCCATTTACTGAAGTAGTCCATAACCACGAGAACGTATTTGTTTCCTTGTTTGCTCATAGGGAATGGACCGGCTACATCCATGGCAACCCCTCAAATGGTGCACCTGAGTTATACTGCTCCATCTGCCCATGACTTCGTGACTTTGGTCCTTTAGCTGCTTTGCACTCCGTGCAATTAGCAATCCACTCAGCGACCGATTAACGACAGCCAACCCAATAGAACCGCTGCTTGATCTTCTCCAGCGCTTTTGTAATGCCTAGGTGCCCTCTACTAGGACCATTATGAAATTCCTTAAGAACATCCGGAATTCTTAACCTCGGAACTACTATAAGCTTCCGAGAGAACTGGCCATCTTCACTTTACCATACTCTATGCAAACAGCCAGATATCAACTCTAAACTGTTCCATTGTGCCCAGTATGCTCTCGCGATGGGACTTTCCGCTGCCATTTGTTCCTTACTTGGCCTTCTATTCATCTCCAATCCGTGCATTAATAATTCCAAGTCCGGATCTTCTTGCTGACATTTCCTTAAATGACTTTCCTCCCACTCTTCTGCTGATGTAAATGTCATTAGCCGGACGTCTATTATGTCTTCCTTACACTCGGCTTTTGAGCAATGCTTACATTCCAAACTACATGGTCGACGGGACATAGCGTCAGCATTTCCGTGCGTATTATGGCGGTGCTCGATGGTGAAGTCATAACTTTGCAGCATGATCCGTTCTAACGCGGAAATGTTGACCATACAGATATTTGTGGAAGTGTTTAATGCAATCCTCCAACGCTAATAGTTCTCTTCGATTTACGCAGTAGTTCCGCTCTGATTTCCCGATAGACCGGCTATAGTAGGAAACTATCTTCTCCTGTCCATCAATCACTTGAGAAAGCACACCTCCTATGCCATAACCACTAGCATCTGTATCTAAAATAAATGTAGCACCTGGAACCGTCTACGCTAGCATAGGCGCAGTACATAGCCGTTCTTTCAAAGCTTGGAAAGCTTCCATTTGTTCAGTTTTCCACCTGAAAGATCTATTTTTCCTTGCGATCTCATGGAGACTATGAGCTACGCTGGCGAAATTCGGAACAAAGCGGCGATAGTAAGTACACAGCCCAAGAAAACTTCTTAATTTATGCAAATTTCTGGGTCTCGGCCAATCCTTCACTGCTTCTATATTTTCCTTCGCAGTACAAACGCCCTATGTGGTTACTTGATGACCTAAATAATTCACCTCCTTCTTGAATAAAGAGCACTTCTTACGACTTAGTTTAAGACCAGCGCCAGCTATTCTCTGGAAAACTTCTTCCAAATTACTCAGATGTTCGTCGAAGCTCTTTCCCAATACGATGATGTCATCCAGATACACCAAACAAGTCTTCCACTGTAGTCCTTTGAGCACATGGTCCATTAATCTTTCAAAAGTGGCAGGAGCGTTGCATAACCCAAATGGCATTACCGTAAATTGCCATAGACCGTTGCCAACACTAAAGACTGTCTTCTCTTTATCTTCTTCACTCACTTCTACTTGCGAATACCCGCTCTTAAGGTCAAGTGTTGAGAACCATTCTGTGCCAGTTAACGAGTCTAGTGTATCATCGATCCTGGGCAAAGGATAGCTGTCTTTCTTTGTGACATCATTTAATCTCCGATAGTCCACGCAGAATCGCAACTGCCCATCTTTCTTCTTCACGAGTACTACCGGAGAGCTCCATGGACTTGCCGATGGTTCGATAACGCCGCTTTCGCTCATTTCCTTAATTATTTGGCCAACAGCGTCACTTTTGGCTAGTGGAACGCTTCGAGGAGCTTGACGAATCGGTCTTGCGTCACCAGTATCAATGCAATGCTTCACTACGTTGGTTCTGCCTGGTTTGTTGCCATCCTTGTCGAATATGTTGGAGTATTTACGGATCATTTGGCTGGCCTTGTGCTTGTACTTGTCTTCCAACTCTTGCGTCCATACATTTATATCTTCCTCCATGTCCTTGCTACCAATAGAGTCGATTCCAGATGAAACATTGCATTTGATAATGGCTTCTACCTCTTGACATTGCCCTAATACAGTTTAACTAGGAATTTTTACTGGTGATCTGAAGTCATTTATTACTCTCACTGGGATGCGTCCACTCTTTTGTGTCTTAGCCAGGGTTTTACCAATAAGTACGTCCGGTGTAGAATTTTGTGCTGCTTCGACAACCCACAATTTGTTTGTCCCACAATCTCCATTAATTTTCGCCCAAACAACTGCTTCTGACTTTGGTGGAATCAGTTCTTCTAAGACCATTTGCCGCTGTATGTGAAATCATAGCCAATGTTTAGTGGTACCTCCATGTTCTTATACTCCATAATTTTGTTATTCAAGTCGATCTTGATACCTTAATTCATCAAGAAGTCCACTCCTATGATTACCTCATCCACGTTCTTGTACTCCATAATTTTGTTATTCAAGTCGATCTTGATACCTTAATTCATCAAGAAGTCCACTCGTATGATTACCTCATCCACAATCTGCGCGACTATAAAACTGTGTAACACCGTCACATTCCCTATTGCGACCTCACATGTTACTTCTCCAACCACTTGTGTGTCCTCACCAGTCGCCGTTTTCAATATTGCTCCAGGTAATGGTCTCACTTCTTTAGCGACCAGGTCAGTTCGAATGATGGAGATGTATCCACTGTTAATATTCGCGCTCGTCCATCCACATATCCACCAATAGTAATGTTGGTCGTTCTTCTGCCAATTTGCGAGACGGAGATTATGGGACATTCAATTGCGGGAGGCAGCATACGCCCCTTTAGACTGGATCGTTTTAGTTTAACGACTGAGAACTTGATGGTTTATCTTCCTCAGCCTTCCGTTTTCGCTGTCCTTCCTGTATGCTGGAACCCGTTTTGCATTCGCGTGCGAAGTGACCAGGTTTTCCACATTTAAAGCATTTTTCAGCTTGATTCTTGACACCAGAACGATTCATTCCCTTTAACGACTTCAGAGTTCTCAATATTTCGGTCATCACATCTGCTGTTTCAACCTCCTTTTTATAGACTTTGTATGCTGGTCTGCTTATGAGTGCCGCCGTTTCACGTGTTTGAGCATACGCAACAGTTTCAGCGAATGTCAGCTTTGGATTCGCATATGTTTCTCGCTTAGTGTAAATGTCTTTTATTCCGCTGATGAATGTTTGTATTTTCACCCTTTCGAGATGCTCACCCGATGCGTCTCCAATGGCTAAAAGAGCCAATCTCTCAATTTCCGAAGCATATTCCTGTAGAGATTCGTTGGGTTTTTGGTCGCGCTTTTCTAGCTCCATCTGGTAAATCTGTCTCCTGCGTTCGCTACCATAGCGTCTTTCCAAGGCTCGCATCAATCCGTCGTAATCATTTCTCTCATATTCGGGTATAGTTTGCAAAAGTTCTGCTGCAGGTCCTTCCAACGCAACGAATAGTGCAGCAGATTTTTCCTCTATGCTCCAGTTATTTGTTTCAGCCGTCTTCTCAAACTGGAGCTTGAAGACTTGGAATGGAATTTTACCGTCAGAGAATGGTGTTTTTACCTTGGGAGCGTTCACTGATGTGGTTGGACGACTAAACTGCAAATCCCGCACACGACCTTCCAATGCGTTGACTTTGGTCTCAATTAGCTCCTCTATTTTGTCTTGTCGCTCCTCGATTTGATCCCGTCTTTCCTTAAGTTCCGCATCGTCTCTCGCCAGATTTTGCTGTATTTGTGCGATTGTTCCTTCTAATCCATCAAACTTTTGTGACATGCTGGCATTGATTTGTGACATGTTCGCGTTCATTACAGACATATTTTGTGAATTACGGGCATCCTGTCATCCATCTTTTGCGACATGCTGTCATTGATTTGTGACATGTTGGCACTGATTTGTGAAATTGCAGTCAACAACATGTTCATGTCCATACCGGCAGATGAGCCAGGAACCTTTTCTTGAATCTTACTTGAGGGCTGCTTCAACCCCTTCGCAGAATCAATAACATCTTCTTTGTCAGTGTCCTTCAAAGATACATCTTCATCCTCGCGACGGAATTCCTATCGGCTCAAGTCGATGCCTTCGACTTCCATTGCTTCTCGCAGTCTCGATTGCAGCTCTGCCTTATTTCCAGTTGTCGATAATCCTCGCTTTGCCAACTCCCTCTTGAGAGGAGGTATCGTTAAATCCTGAATCTTCACCATTTTTCAATTATTATCCTTTAGGATTTATTTAACAATCCCACTTCTGACACCAATTGTTACGATTTTGCTGAATCAACCTCGATGATTTCCCAAATCCTTCGGGTACGATCTCCGGATTGTTATATAAAAATCGCCAACTTAATTTGCAGTCTCTTTATTTATAAAGACTTTATTTAATGTCCTTTTATTACTCAGTAATTCACAATTCAATTAAAATTTACTTTACTATTTACACTCACTTGTATACAACTTTCACAATGTACTGTTTTTATTACTTTACTGTAATGTAATCTCCAACGCGTTTACTTCACGACTGATTGCTTTTGCAGTCGTGTGTCGCCCTCATGTACTTGTTTGCTGCTTGAAAACGAAACCCTGGAATAATCGCGTCGTTACGATAATCGTCTCGTTACGATAATCGCCTCGTTTTACGCTCTAGAACATGCCAGTTGTCGGCTCCTCTCTTTCAACTGTCATTCGCTTCGCATTTTCGCCACAATATTATCTCGTCTACCTGTATACATTTAAAAAAAATCAATTTCTCTTCCTTAGACTGAGTTTACACACGAATACCTTTGTTTCGGCAATTGCAGTTTCTTTAGTTATAAAGAATTTATTTAATGTCCTTTTATTACTCAGTAATTCACAATTCAATTACAATTCACTTTACTATTTACAATCACTTGTATTACAACTTTCACAATGTACTCTTTCTTATTACTTCGCTGTAATGTAATGTGTAATGACTGATTCACTTACTGACTCTCTGCGCTTGTGTGTCGCCCTTATATATCACTGGGTTGTTCGCAGCCAACCGCCTGGAATAATCGAATCATTCTCGATAAGGAATGTTTTCAAATTAAGCTTTAGAACATTCCAGCTATCGGCTTCTCTCTTTCATCTGACTTTCGCTTCGCATTTTCGCCACAGTATATAAAGTATGCGATGACATAAGTAGGTATTCAATTTACATTAAGTGTAACGAGCTCTAAAGTTCTACAATTTGTGATGTGCGTCTTGATTTCTTCCTAACAAATGAAGGGACCTACAGTTTATTCTAAGCAGCCTAAAAACGGCTGAAAGATTTTTTTTAATTTCATGTGAGAAATGCACTCGGAGGGGAACTTGTGCGATCGAAATTAAAAGTTAGTTTCCTATAATTTTGGATGTCGGTCGAATCAGGATTCGAAACCATGACGCACTTCTAACTCGACTCTTTTCGCCGCCATGGATTATGACATTAAACAGATTTGAAAAACTATTTTCCAAAAAAATAAAAAAGGAAAAAATATATAATCAAGCAGAATAAACCCCATAAGAACAATATTATCTCACATCAGTTACAAAAAAAAATCTGTATGCTAAGCACAACTGCGGAATTTTGCATTTCCGCTTTTTGTGTGTCGGGATTTCATTATACACCTAAGTAGAGCACATAAATTGGGTAAGAAAAGTGGTAAACTTTATGAATTCTTTCATTTACATATGCGTTTTAACACTTATATAAACGTAAATTGTGAACCCGCAGACATTTTTTAAGCTAATCTCAAAAATACCAAGAAGAACTAATATAAGGTTTGTTGCTTACCGAATATATAGAAGCTGGACCATTTTGATCGGGTGCGAGTTCTTGTGTGTTACTAATTTCTCCTCCTCTTAATAGCGATATATCGTCCGAGTTGTTTATTTTGAGACAGTTACCCATTTCTAGTATTAGGAATGTAGTCATATACTATTTCACAGAAACAAGTAATTGGAGAAACCCTATGCTAAAAATAAAAATATAAAAAAATTTATCAATTATGATAACAACATTAGTGCAATTTAATTTATAAATATAAATTAAGCTGGGATCTAAGTATTTTGAGAGTTTCAGAACCAAGACATGCCAGAAAATAGCCGAGGTCCATTAAGTTTTTAGCTACAGAAGACTGACACAAGATATAGCGTAAGATTGGATAACGTGTGGTGAAAAAAAATCATCAATACTTGTTCCAATCGAACTTCGCATCCGTGAACGTAATATCTTCAAGAATTGGTAACTGAGCACTTTAAAAAAAAAAAAAAGTTTTGAAGCAGATTAAGTCCGCAGAAAATATAAGGATACCAAGGTTTTTGGCAGAAAATACACGTCGTCAAAATCAGAACCGCTAAGGACGTCAGTCCTCAGTACATAGACACCGAAGATATCCATTATTTCATCCTTTAAGGACGCGGTTATTCTAGTTCGCCCCAAAGACCAAAATCAATCTGCATATTGAACCCTAAAAGCAGTGAAGAACAATTTTGGAAGCAGAAGATACGTCACTGGTGACCACAGTTGCGGTTAAGCCAAAGGAGGAAGGACAAAGCCAAGGGTATAAAAATAAATGGCCTTAAAAAATCAAAGGTCCTTTTGCTACTTTGTTTCCTTAGATCTCTCCTTCTTCTTTGTCGCAGGCACTGCGACTATAGCCGAATCAACAATAGCGTGCCAATCATTCCTTCTCTTCGCTGTTTGGCGCCACCTGATCCTTCCAATGGATCTTCTTCCTCTTCCTCCGCTTCTACCAGGGGGTACTCCATCAAATACTTTCAAAGCTGGAGTGCTCTCATCCATTAGGACGGCATGACAATGTTGTCGTATAACTCTTACAGCTTATTCTTCCACCATCTGCGGTATTTTCCAATACCCACGGAAGGGCCATAAATCTTCCGCAAAACCTTTCTCTCCAAAACTCTTCAAGCCGACTCATCAGATGTCGACCTCGTCCAAGCTTATGCAGCGTATGTCAGGACGGGACTACTTTTCAATTACTCAGTCCAAAGTAGCACCTGCTGGCAAGAGTAATAATTTCTGCGTGGGATTTCAATGCTGACATCGTTGATGTTGTTAATGCTGATCTCTAAATAGACGAAACTGTCTACAGCTTCGAGGGTATGATTGTCAATAGTGACGTGGGCGCCAAGTCGCGCATGTGATGACTGTTTATTTGATGCCAGGAGATATTTCGCCTTGCCCTCACTACCACACCCATTTGCTTCGCTTCTTTGCCTAACCTGGAGAAAGCAGAACTTATGGCCATTGAAATCAATATTATCGGCAAATATATACTCTTGTAAGAGATTGTACCTGGTCTGTTAAGTTCTGCAGCTCGTATTATTTTATAAGAGTCACCCTGTTTGAAGCCTCATTTGGTATCGTACGCCTCGGAGAGGTCCTTCTCAATCCTGAATACTTTTCTGGTATTATCCAGGGTCAATTTGTGTTACAATGTTACATACCAGTATGAGTTTTGCAGGGATATCAAATTCACACAGAGCGGCGTAGGCAGCTCCTTATCGTGAAGTCGAAGGCAATTTTAAAATCGATGAAAAGGTGGGGTGTATCTATTATTTTCTCCCAGGTATTCTACAAAATTTGTCGCATAGTGAATAACTAGAGAATAGTGGATTTACCAGGTCCAAAACCACACTGATAAGGTCCATTCAGTTTGTTGACGATGGCTTTATCTTTAGGATAATACGCTTGATAGAACCTCATATGCGATAATGAGAAGGCTTATCTCACCATAACTGGTGCAGTCACTCCGTAGGGTCCCCCTTAGGTTCCGATCGACGGGCTTACTTTCGACCGATTATATTATGCTGCATGCAACTTGTCAGTTCTTCGCTACCGCCCCTTTTTTATTTTGTTAGCGGGCAATCGCTCTTCACACTTCATCATAGTCGGATGATGGAACTTCTATACCATCGTAATCAATTGGGGTTTCGGGTTTACCTTCACCGGGTGTTTCCTTTCACTGTAATTCAGCAGGCTCGAGAAGAGTGCCCTCCATAAACTCAGTTTGATCTGGACATTTCGTCCCCAGATTACCTTCTTAGTCCCAGCATTAGTATGTTCCGGTCTGGAAACCATCGATGATTATCCTCGTCGGCCAGTTTCTCAAGCTCTTCATTCTCACGCATTTCGACCTTTATTTTGTGGCTGCAAATGCATTTCGATTTCCTCTTGAACTCTCGGTATCTATGTTGTTGTAGAAACCGAAATTTTTTTTCCTAAATTGGTTTTCAGTGGTCGTCATCAAAGGGAGGGGTATCTCATCCCAGTTTATTTTTCATTAAAGCTTCTAAGACTGGAAGTCGTGAGCTGCTTGAACTATATGTAAAAGAATCGTTTCTGGTCACTCTAAGATGACTCGTAATCGAAAGCTTTTCTCATTTGCGTGAACTTCTACACATGATCCCAACCCCTCTTAAATCACTTTCATTAAATATCTATATATATGTATATATATATATATATATATATAAATCGTCTGTACGTGAGTTAGTCATTGAACTCCTCCTATATATATTTCATAGGTATACGAATAGGTTTTCATCTATTTTTCATACCTTTAGATGAACCAGGGACTAACCTATTTGAAAAAATCGTATTTATGGTTCGATTCGCTTGAAATTTGGTACATAGGTAGCTTCTTGCCTAGTTAGTAGGAACCCCACTTTTCTCTCCGGGAAGTGGACCATGGACCGATCTATTCGAAATTTTATTTTTTAACTCAATTTACGTGATGATTTAAAGAGAAAAAATTGATTTATGTTTCTATTTGGTTAAAATTTCAGATGATATGTCTAAATGGACCATGGATAAGGAAATATGTTCAATTTGCTTGAAACATTTCTTAACGGGAAGAATTAGGATAATGTGGATGTAAGCAGAGGTCCGTGCGTTTTGTTTTCGCTGCGTCATGCGTTCTGTGACCGAAGGCTGCGTTCGTTTTACTTTGAAGCTTTCATATTGACATTTTCATGAATTAGCGAAATATTACAAAATAATAAAAAAAATTCAAATTTTGATTTAGATGTTGCTTAATTAGAACTTTAGACCCTTTGCAACACCAGAAAGCCACAACAACGTGTGGCCGCGTCACCTAGTTACAATATAAAACTTTCCGCGTGCAATTTTTGCAACACAATGATATGCGCCGGGAAATGTCACTTCATTCATATTATTTTGCTCTGCTTTGGTGTTTTTAATTATAAACACATTATAAATGCAACATTTTTAGGTTTGTGAAAGTTTTTGTATACTTTTTTTTATTAAAACACTAATTTTTTTTTTCAAGCTCAAGTTTTGTTAAAAACTATTTACAGGCGCCTAAAACAATAGACGAGAAATTAAGTTAAGAAGACATAGAGTGTGTTCCATTTATGGCATGTAAGGCGGAGAATTCTGAGTCAGTGAGAGCGTTGATTGATTCTAAATCAGAGTACAACTATGTATGCAAATACCAGATTTAAATTTTATAAAATAAGTATTGTCTTCTTTTCATTCAACGAATGAAATATGCGTTTTAATTTTAGTTTAATGACGTTTACAGAAAGCTCTACGGTTGTTTCGTCAGAGTATATAGGAGTATGGAAAGTATGGAAACTATCAAATAATATCTTGACTTACAAGGGGTTGAATTTAGATTTTGATAGCTAGTATGTTAGGAATTTTGTTAGGCGTTAGGTCGCTTTGATGTTTTGTTTAATATCTTAAAAAAAGTTTCAGCAAAAATTTCCACTAAATTAATAAATTTCAAATATTTTACATGAAAAATGTTATCCTTTATAATATTTTATCAATGATTTGGTATTTTATTCATATAAATAAATTCACAAAAAAAGCAACCTTGTCAGAATTTCACATATTCATAATTTCTGGCACAGAAGGGAACGTAATTTTTTAAAATTCTAGTAATAACGAAGATGTTGAGCATATAAACTGACCGATACTTTTACTGCCGCGTCGATGGACAATAATCGTACGAACGACCTTTAATTTCGCAGAAGTATGTACATATGTGCGTGTAGTTCTTCAATATGGAAAGTAAAATAATATACTAAATTAATAATATCAATGATAATTAAAAATAATTATTCATTATTATTTCAGCGTAAAGTACCTAAAAGTTTTATTTTTTTTTTTGAGATTTGTACTCTTTATTATTTTCCACACCAACATTATTATTTTTATTATTATTTTCCACAACAAAGGACTTGAAATGAAATAAAAATAAATACAAAGTTTTTAAAGCAAGAATCATAATATATAAAAAATGTAAAAAAAATCATTTTCATAACAAAAATTAAAAAATTTATTATATGAAAACTTCAATTTACATATGAGTATTGTGCCTTTTCATATTAGTCTGTGTGCGATATTTGAAAATAGATACTGCTCCACAGAGTTTTGTTATAGATGTTGAAGAAAGTACACACATTCTATAAAAATATAAGAGTTTCATTATACTCTGGTTTCGTTATGACTTCATTCCAAGATAATAAAATTAGCAAAGGTAGTGAATAGGTCATAACATTCTGCATTTAATAAAATTAAGACTGTAATCCGTGGTTTGATGTGCTTGAATTTTTACATATATATATCCCTAATATAGAGTACTTTTCATTTCAGGAATTAGACCAGGGATTTACTTGAAACTTGATACGTATATAGCTTTTTGCCCAGACTAATATAAAGAATGCTGCTTTTTAGAAAAGTGGGTCAGAGAAAAAGCGACGAAGTTAAACCTAATTGTGAGTAAATGACATTGTCGCCGGGTTCTTTAGTCCAACATCTTTTTTTGCACTCTTACACTTTTTTCCTCCTATAAAAAACAAAGGCACTGTGCAACGCGACACCGGTGTTGGTTGGGCTCTTGGTTTATCTTCTGAAGCGAGGCGGAAGGCCTCCAATTCACAAAGAATACTGTGTAAGACGATGCAGGCGTTGGTTGGGCTCAGGGCTATTTTTTTAAATCGCGGCCGAAGTTCGCAATTCACAAAGATTTTAGTGCTTTTCACCTTACACGAATATAGTACTATTTAAGAAAATTTATAATATAAATTATATACCAACTTAAAGGTATTTCTATGGTCCTTAACACAACAATTTTATAGCGCTAACTCAGACATTGATAAACAACAAAACCATCCAACCTATTGTATTATGGACATCGGTCTGAACTTCTCAATCCTTCAATGGAATTTACAAGTTTTTATTAATAACAAATATGCACTTGAACTAATAGTTACAAAATGTAATACCGATATCATTATATCTGCATCTTCTGCAATTACCAAATCATAATATATTTTATCATAATAAAGATGATCGAGTACACCAAATCTGGCTTTGCCTGTCATGGAAAATATCGGATGAATTTGGAAATCACTGAAACTTAGTCTTATTAAATGATTGCTCACCCACATTACTCAAAAAGTCTGTTAGGACTGTAGACGTACCTACGGTCAGCGCACAACTTCAAAGTATTCTATCGCGGAGCTGCCTCCCACACATATCAATTTCCGATTTCATCTTTAATAATAACACACACAAAAGGATAAAATCAGTAAAATCAGGCTTTACTGATGTTCTTTTGCAAATTAAACAATAAAAAAAGAGACTGCGAATATAAAGAAAATAACTAGGAAATCCGCCTAATGAGTCCATTGGTTCAAATTAATTGGGTTAAAGAACTCTAGATGGAAGGCCTATAAAAAACGAGACATTGTAAATGTAACAGACTACAAAACTATGAGGGATACATGGTAAATCTTTTTTAACTCTCTGATCCCTTCAATGGATTCCATCTTCCCAAATTCAATTTCAGACATATGCGAATCCAAGATCAATATTCATTGAAACTGCCGCGTATGCCCAGACATGTGAAACCGCGGCACTCTTAAGTAGACCAACCTAAAAGTGAACCGTTTGGAGGTGGAAAATCCAGATATGACAGAGGAGATGGGATTCATCAAGGAGAATATTAGTCCTAGTGAAGACGGTAAAAAATTCCGTACCGGGAAGTGGTTCAACTGTGGGTTACAACAGAGAGGAAGGACGAAAAAACGAAAGGCTGAGGAAGATGAATCACTCCTCAGTAGTTAAACTAAACCGAGTCAGCCGAAAGGGGCATATATATGCTGGCTCCTGCAACTGAATGTCCCATAATTTCAATCTAGCAAATTGGTAGAAAAACAAGCATCCTTACTATTGGTGGATATGTGAATGGACACGAGCAAATATTAAATGTGGATACGGGTGCAAGACACAATATCATTCAAACTGACTGGATCGCAAAAGAAGACCAAGATTTAAAACGGCGACAGGTGAGGATATCCAAGTTGTAGAAGAAGTAACATGAGAGGTCGCTATATGCAATGTGATGGTGTTACACAGATTTATAGTCGCGCAGATTGTAGATGAGGTAATAATAGCAGTAGACTTCTAGTTGGATCAACGCATCAAGATTGAATAGAATAACCGAAGTATGGAAGTACCACTTAACATTGGCTATAATTCCACATAAAGCACCTAGCAAGTGGCCCTAGGAGGCAGCGGACTAATCTCACCAAAGTCAGAAGCAGGTGTTTGAGCAACGATTGACGGAGATGATGGAACAAGCAAATTGTAGCTCAAAATGCCACACCGGACGTACTTATTTGAAAAACCCTGCCTAAGACGCAAAAACTGTTTGAAGCTGTTTTCCAAAAAATTAAAAAAATTATCGAAAGTGATGTTACCGTACCATTGGAAAGTCCATAGAGCTCGCCGGTAGTAATTGTGAAGAACGATGGCAACTTGCGGTTCTGCGCGGACTATCGGAGACTAAATGATGTGACAAAGAAAAACGAAGGTAGTATCTTTTGCTCAGGATCGAAGATACTCTAGACTCGTTAACTGGCACAGAATAATTCTCAACACTCGACCTTAATAGCGGCTGCTAGCAAGTGGAAATAAGTGAGGAAGATAAAGAGAGGTGTTTGTACTGCGAAAGAAAAATAATAGCAGTGAAGGATTGGCCAATACCCACAAATTTGCATGAATTAAAAAGTTTTTTTGGGCTGTGCACTTACTATCGCCGATTCGTTTCGAATTTCACCAGCGTAGCTAATAGTCTCCATGAGCTCACTAGGAAAAATAGATATTTCGAGTGGAACACTAAACAAGGGGAGGCCTTCCAAGCTCTGAAGGAATGGCTATGCACTGCGCCTATGATGGCGTACCCGCTTTCAGGTGCATTTCTTATTCTGTATACAGACGCTAGGGGCTAAGAGAAGATAGTTGCCTACTATAGCCGGTTTATCGGAAAATCAGAGCGGAACTACCACGTAACTCGGAGAGAATTACGAGCGTTGGGGGATTGTATCAAAAATTCCACAAATATCTGTATGGTCAACACTTCTGAGTTAGAACGGATTATGCAGCGCTGAAGTGGCTACTATAGTTTAAGATTCCCAAAGGACAGTTAGCTCGGTGGATTGAGAAGCAGAAGAGTGAGAGGCAACCCACCTAAGGAGATGAACAGACGGCCAAATAAGTAAGGAACCTTTGGCAGCCGAAGATCCAATCACGAAAGCATTTACTGGGCGCAATATTGATATCTGGCTATTTTCACCGAATGTGGTGAACCGGTGCACCATTCGAATGAATTGCCATTAATGTAGCCCGTCCATTCAATATGAGCGGACTAAGGAACAAGTACGTCCTGGTGGTTGCGGATTACTTTAGTAAATGAATGGAGGTCTACCCAATTCCAAAACAAGAAGTTAAAGCAATTGGGGCTGCGAACAATTGACTACTATATAAGGGCGAAACACTGTCGTAAAGTGAACGCGTTGGTGATAAATTACTGTGAAGTAAAAAATAGTACATAGTGAAATTCAATAGATACTAACAACATATTGTGGCGAAAATGCGAAGCGAATATTAGATGAAAGAAAGAAGCCAATAACTGGCATGTTCTAGAGCGTAAAACTAGAACGTTCGTTATCGAGAATGATTCGATCGTTGTTGTTGTTGTAACCGCAGAAAATTCTCCAAATGGGGCTTCGGGGAACATTGCGGGAGTGACAGTCCTTGGCCGGATAAAAATCCGGGTCGTTCCGGTATAAAGACCCGACTGTCGCGGGAACTATAGATTTTAGTCGGCTCTTACAACAGGCATGCCTTACCGCGGGTAAATTCTTGAACCTCTAACCCGTAGGGATGATTCGGAATGGCGGTTGGTTACGAACAACGGACTGGAAAGCTGATCAGTCGTAAAGTAAACGCTACAGTGAAGTAATAAAAATAGAACATCGTGCAAGTTGTAATTAATTGTAAATAGTGAAGTGAATTGTGAATTACTGAGTAATAAAAGGACATTGAATAAATTATTTATAAAATACTGTGGCGAAAATGCGAAGCGAATGACAGATGAGAGAGGAGCCGACAACTGGCACGTTCTAGAGCGTAAACGAGGCGATTATCGTAAACGACGATTATCGTAAACGAGGCGATTATCGTAAACGACGCGATTATTCCAGGAGTTTCGTTTTTCAAGCAGCAAACAAGTATATAAGGACGACATTCGACTGCAAGAGCAATCAGTTGTGAATTAAACTCGTGGAGATTACATTACAGTAAAGTAATAAACAGTACATTGTGAAAGTTGTATACAAGTGATTGTAAATAGTAAAGTAAATTGTAATTGAATTGTGAATTACTGAGTAATCAGAAGGACATTAATTGAATTCTTTATAAATAAAGAGACTGCAAATTAAGTTGGCGATTTTATTTAACAATCCAGAGGTCTTACCCGAAAGATTAAGGAAATCATCGAGGTTAATCAGCAAAATCGTAACAATACGAAACTATGTAGTTGGTAACTTTTATTTAACAATCCAGTGGCCAGACTCGAAGGATTTGAGAAATCATCGAGGTTAATTCATTCAGTAAAATCGTTACAATTGGTGTCAGAAGTGGGATTGTTAAATAAATCCCAAAGGATAGTAAGTGAAAAATGGTCAGGAATCAGGTTTTGACGATAATTCAAGAGGGTATTGGCAAAGCTTGGATTATCTACAACAGGAAATAAGACGGAGCTGCAATCACGGCTGCGAGAAGTAATGGAAGTCGGAAGACTTGACCCAATACGAATTCTGTCGGGATGAAGAAGATATATTCTTGAAGGATATTGACAAGGAAGAGGCTATTGATTCTGCGAAGGTGTCGGAGCAGCTCTCAAGTAAGATTCAAGAAAGGCTCCTGGCTCATCTACAGGTATGGACTTGAACATATTGTTGGCTGCAATTTCACAAAATACATCTGCAATTAATCTCAGCAAGTCGCTTAAGTTTAGATGGAGAGCTCAGAAAATCCCTCAGCTACGCAAGAATGTGCGAATAATTAATAATGGTACCCTCGGTTTAAATTTATAAAATAGAAATAATGGTTTAGCAATAAAAATATGCTGTGTGACATTTATAGGCACAGACATAAAGTTTATACATATACACATGCTCAGATAAGAACAGTTGTTTATATTTCTAAAATGAAAATAATGGTTTAGCAATAAAAATATGCTGTGTGACATTTATAGGCACAGATGCACATGCAACAACCCTTAAGTTGTTATGTAAAAAGTATCAAATATCAATATTCTAAGCATGAGAGCATAATGTACTAAAATATTGTGACGGAAATCCCAAATACGAAGAACAGATTGAATGAGTAGCATTGTAAAGGCAATTCCCCGAAAAGGACAGAAAATAAAGAAGCGGCAGTAAGATGCAAATTACCTTTATCAAGGACAAACAAAAGGTTAGACAGTGTAAAGGAAATTCCACGTCATTAAGGATAAACGGAGCAGCTGCAGCTACCGCAGGCAAACGAATAATCAGCCTATCCTTAAGCGCGTGAACAGAATGTTTTTGTCATCCACAGGTATAAAAAGAGCGACAGCCGCTATCACAAGAAGAGATGAGTAGACAACTCAGTGGAGTTAACATTGCTGTGAGCTGTGTGTTTTAGAAACGGATAAGCTGAGTGAAGCAGAGAATAATAGTGTACCATAAAGAATTGTAAAATAAGCCATTGGCTATAGTAAAGAATTGTAATTAAGAAAGACTTAATAAACATTGAGTGATCGGACTCGAAGGATTTAAGAAATCATCGACGTAGAAATGAAAAACGTTACAATAAGATAAGATTATCATTGCATTGGTAATCTTACTTATTTTAGGAAAATAGTTTATGACCATCATGCTTATTAGTATTAGCTAAATTAATGTAAATAATTTTTGTAAAAAACTATATAAACAAACGCTCCACCGTTATACGTTTGAAGTGAAAAGTGAAGCTTGTTTTTGTTCCACAGCCTCCAGTGTTAAACATTTGGTGACCCCAGGGAACACGTAAGTAACAATTTTAAATTTATAATTCAAATTTAAAAAAAAGGAAATAAATTTATTCAAATTGTGTTAATATTCAAATTAAGTTCAATTTAAAAAAACTAATTATTTAAAACAATGGAAAAAATAATTTTAAACCAAATTTGAAGGTTTACATAACGCGTTAATAAGCCTCAAAACAACTCCAGTGACCAGGGTACAGGTTAACGAATGGGAACTACGTACACCTGCCCCAAAAACTGGAAAACAATGATAGGGGATTAGGGCAACCGTCGACAACAATGTCACGGGTACCCTTATTATTCAGAAAAATATGCTCCACAAGTTAAGGAGTTAATTAAAAATTGTCAGGATATGCTAATATATAGGCTATAATAGATAGTGAAAATAAAAACTCAGTGCTCCAAATAGAATTCGAATTTGCTGTTAACGATTTGGAGGAAAACCTTGCATCTCTTCTTGCCGGAACAGGGAATCCAGAAGAGGTTACCAAGTGCTCAAATCTAGCAAAGGAGCAATTTTTCAATAATTTTGAAGTTCATACAGATGTTGAATTAAAAAATAAATTTAGGCGATTGAGGAAAGAATTAAACTCAATGCCAAATAGAACATACATTTTTTTTCATGAAATAGGGGATTCCGAAAATATTTCCACAGTAAAAAACATGTGCATTTTAAAAACCAAATTAAAAGGATAGGCGTCCACAATAATAGAAAATATTCCGACTTCGGAAGAAAATTATTCAGTGGCTTGGAAATTGCTTAAAAACAATTTTGATAATAAGAGAGCTATAACAAAATATTTATTTTAAAATTTTAATAGATGCTCCATTTGCAAATTCCACAGCCTGTAGTGTTAAAAAATTTAAATAAGTCATTGAAGAAAGTATTCAAGCTCTAAAAGCGACAAAATTGTCTGTAGAAAAATTTCTTCAAGCACTACTTAATTTTCTGCTTGTAAGAAATCTTGATGGCTCTTTAAATCAATTCAATTCTTCAATTCAATTTTTAGGAAAAGAATTTTTTGCATTAGAAGCAAAACAAGCTGAGTTCAGAACAGAAAAAGCTTCATTTTAACAATAATTTCAAATTTTCGAAAGATAACATCGATTTTTTTAGAAAGAAAATTAGATACAAATACTGAATTAAAAGTTCATTATAAAGAGTTTATGGACCAATACTTAGAATTAGGTCACATGAAATTAATAAATAATGCTAATAACTTAAAGCATAAATATTTTCGGCCACATCATTGTGTCTTGTGGCCAGAAACTAGCTCAACAAAATTACTTGTTGTTTTCGATGCATCATGTAAAACAAAAAAAAAAAAGTTCTCTTAACGATTTACTATATACAGGTCCAAGACTACAGGAGAACTATTCAACATATTGTTCAGATTTAGAAAGCATACTGAAAAATGTTTCGTCAATTTTGGATAAATGAAGAGATAGATAGTAAATAACAATTAACATTATGGAGAAATTCCAAGGAAGAACATTTAAAATGGTAAAAAATATGGTACTTCATCTGCTCCATATTTGGCAACAAAATGCTTAGATATAATTGCAGATAAATAAACAAATAATTATCCTAAAGTTGCAAAAATAATAAAAGAAGATTCCTATATGGATGATTTAATGAAGAATTAAAAAGAAATAAAGGTTTTCCAGAATCAAGTAATTAAAATTTTGTAAAAGTATGGTGTTCCCTTACGCAAATGGTGTTCAAATAGTAAAGAACTTCTAACAGCGATTTCACCTGAACATCAGGAAGTAAAGATAGAATTTGAAGAAGAACAGCAATGCAAGGTAAAAGTAGTACTTGGATACCCACAACTGATGATTTAATTGTTAAATGCCATGGAATCAAAGACGTAAACCTACCAAAAGAAACTTGCTTTCCGAAATTTAAAAATTATTTGAAAAATTATGGAAGTTAAAAATTGATTGGAACGAAATCTTACCAAATGACATCCAGCAAATTTGGAGTGAAATAAAATATGGCTTGAATTCATTAAACAACATACAATTTCCGATACATTTAATAAGTGACAAGGTCGAAAACAGAGAAATTCACGGGTTTTGTGACTCTTCTATGAAAGCTAAAGAAAAAGTATTTAAAACATTAGATTTTTATTCTAGCTTCCATCAGATCCTTATTAAAGAATCTTACAGGGAAACAAGCTTTAGTGTAAATGGAGCTAAATACGAATTTCTTCGTGTACCGTTCGGCTTGAAAAATGCAGTATAAATTTTTAATAGATGTGTAGATGAAATCCTGAGATCATATATCAGCAAATTTGCTAACGGTTATATAGATTATGTTCTCATTTACTCTTCGTCTCCTGAAGAACATCCGCCCAACTATAAACGCACCTCACTAGGCAAACATGAAAATTTCCAATGAGAAATCTCACAAGATTCTGAGGAATACTTAGGACATATAAATAAAATACTATAAATGCAAAAATAAGAAATATTAAAGATTTTCCAATGACACAACACCGGAAGAACTCAGAACATTTCTAGGCCTCGCTAGTTATTATCGAAAATGCATACAGGATTTTACAGCCATAGTCAAACCACTTACTACGTTCATCAGAAAAAAGAACGTTAGCATATAAAATCAAAAGATTCAAAGTGCAAAAATAAAAATCATATTAGACGAACTTGCACTAGAAGTATTGAACAAAACGAAAAAAGAACTACAAGCCCAGTTTGAACTATTCCAACCAAAACAAACTATCGAATTATGCACAGATGCTAGCAACTACGTTATAAGAATTACTCTATAAATGAAAAAGAGTTACTCGCAGTTGTGTGCTCACTACAGAAACTCCACAATCACTAATATGGTAAGCAGATTTAACAATTTAAGCTAACCACAAATCTTTAAAATTCTCCACATCAGAAAAAAAATATAAAAATATGGAAAAATTTCATCGACGAATACGACGCAAAACTTTTCTAAACCCCCGGGTACTATAACGTTTGTTCCTAATGAACAAAGTTACCCAATACAAAAACTCAAACGAGTAAAGCAACCATTAAACTGCTTTAGGAATCAAATTATTATAAAAAAAGTCAGATGAGAACCTCGTTGAAATATCGTCACAAAATATATTTTCTAACAGCCGACATACGATTTTCTTTAACATCAAAACCGAATTGCTATACAGATTAAAAAATATAATTATCCCAAAGGTAACTAATGCTCTTCAAATAGAAGAACAAATATTATTTTACGACGAGAACGATATTACCGACATATTCCCGCTTAGTTTTAAAAAGGGTGGACTATCACCAATAAAAACAACAAGGACAAATTATAAAAAATATATTTACTTGAAATGAAAATAGGATCGGAGAGTTTCGCCACATCACATTGCTTGCTCACAACTTGATTGGCAATACGATCCAAATAACGCTGACCAATATGACACTGCCGTCAACGGAAAGGTGCTTTCTGATACGCCGGGTATGCTCGAACTTTTGTAAAGCTTTAAGTAAAGCACCATAAGCACAGGGCAGAAGTGCACAGCATTACGTCTACGACCAACGTAAATCTTTGTAATGGAGTCAGCACCAGGTGGACTGCAGTGGTACAAATGGCGCAAGATCGATACATAACGAATGCAGAAGCAGTCGGGATCGGATGGAGCTAATTCTTTAATTTGGCGGTCCTGATGATCTCCATTACATCACGCATCTTCAATTTGGTCTACAGTCGCAGGCTTTCGGAAATAAATTGGGTATGGGGGAAAGAGGAAGATCCCTAGATTCTAAAAATAATAATAATTCTTTTTTCTATGCGACTTATAGCTTTTGAGTAATTTAATTTTAATGTTTGCAAAATTTAATTGTCCATAACATCAAAAGTGATATGGCCGGATTGATAAAATAGCATATTAAAAATACTGCGCAAGACGAAGCCGATGTTGGTTCGGCCGCAGACCGCGCTTTAAAAAATAACCCTGAGCCGGATCAACATCGGCTTCGCCTTGCACAGTATTGTTAAGTGAAGCACCTCTGTAGGATAACCTTGCTTAATAATAAAACAGAAGTAAAGAATGGTTCATAAGTATGTTTAATTGTCTCGATCAATTTCACAAAAGGGTCCTCATGACGCCTACTAATATTTCGCCGCCATAGGTACTCCACAATTAACTCTGCAAAATTCGAGGGGTTTTTTTAATCGTCTTTGACCAAATGCCTCTTTAAAGCCCGCCATTGGGTCTCAATCCTTTGGGTATGAAATTTATAGATTATTTTACACAGTACGGCAACACTTTTATTTTTAGACTGCAACCATTCTGAAGTGTGCATCTGTTTTGATCATAATATAATTTGGTAATGTTTATTTAAGTCGCATTGTGCAATAATTTATACAAAATAAGTGAAAATAATTTATCAATAGGAAGTGATATATTCGTTCGTTGAAAGAAAGTTAAAGAAAAGTGAAAATTTCATAGAAAAATCATGTGAAAAGATTGACAATTGTAAACAACAAATAATTTTTACATTTTGTTTCTTAAAATATTAAAAAAAGATATTCTTACGATTATTCCTGACGAAATTGCTTTTGGTTTGCTTAGAATATGAAGTGCGACTGAAAACTAAAGCCCAGCCAATATTCCTTACTGTGACACCGGGCATCTAACGTGACAAAGTTAACCGTTATAAGAGCACAGGTACAGCAACAAGTATTTACCACTAGGCATTGGCCATAATTCCACATACAGTAGGAAGCAAGTGGTCCTAGAAGGCACCGATCTGATCCAACCAAAGTTAGAAACAGTTGTTTGGTCGAAAATTAATGGAGATTGTGGAAGAAACAAGTTGTGGGTTGTCGAACCACACAAAATTCTACACCGGACGTACTTATTGGTAAACCCCAGTGAGAGTATTAAATGACTTCAGATCACCACTAAAAAAAATCCTAGAGGAACTGTATTAGGGCAATGTCAAGAGGTGGAAGCCATAATCAACTGTAATGATTCACCTGAAAACGGCTCCATTGGCAGGAAGGGCATGGAAAAATATATAAATGCATGGACGCAAGGATTGAAAGACAAGTTCAAGCACAAGACCAGTCTGCTTATCCGCAAATACTCAAACATATTCGACAAGGATGGCAACAAACCAGGCAGGACCAACGTAGTGAAACATTGCATTGATACTGGTGACGCAAGACCAATTCGTCAAGGTTCCACTAGCCAATCGTGACGCTGTTGGCGAAATAATTAAAGAAATGAGCGAAAGCGGTGTTATCGAACCATCGAACAAAAAAAGATGGCCAGTTGCGGTTCTGTGTGGACTATCGGAGATTAAAAGATGCTACAAAGAAAGACAGCTAACCTTTGCTCAGGATCGATGATACACTAGACTCGTTAGCCGGTGCAGAATGGTTCTCAACACTCGACCTTAAGAGCGGGTATTGGCAAGAGGAATGGAGTGAAGAAGATAAGAAGACAGCCTTTAGTGTCGGCAACGGTCTGTGGCAATTCACGGTAATGCTATTTGGAGTATGCAACGCTCCTGCCACTTTTGAAAGACTAATGGACCATCTGCTCAAAGAAATACATTGGAAATCTTGTTTGGTGTATCTTGATGACATCATCGTACCGGGAAAAAGCTTCGATGAACATCTGAGTAATTTGGAAGAAGATTTCCAGAGAATAGCTGGCGCTGGCCTTAAACTAAGTCCTAAGAAGTGCTCTTTATTCAAGAAGGAGGTGAATTACTGAGGTAATGAAATAACCACGAAGGGCGTTTGCACTGCGAAGGAAAAAATAGAAGCAGTGAAGGATTGGCCAAGACCAAGAAATTTGCATGTATTAAGAAGTTCTCCATGAGCTCACTAGGAAAAATAGATCTTTCGAGTGGAAAACTGAACAAGAGGAGGCTTTCCAAGCTTTAAAAGAAGGGCTATGCACTGCGCCTATGCTAGCATACCCGGTTCCAGGTGCAATGTTTATTCTGGATAGAGATGCTAGTGACTATGACATAGGTGTACTGTCGCAAGTGATCGATGGGTAGGAGAAGATAGTTGCCTACTATAGTCGGTCTATTGGGAAACCAGAGCGGAACTACTGCGTAACACGAAGAGAACTATTAGCATTGGTAGATTGCATCAAACACTTCCACAAATATCTGTAGGGTCAACATTTCTGAGATAGAACGGATCATGCAGCGCTGAAGTGGTTACTCCAGTTCAAGAATGCCGAAGGACAGCTAGCTCGGCCATGTAATTTGGAATGTATGCACTGCTCAAAAGCGGAGGGTAAGGAAGACATAATGGACATCCGGCTGATGACACTTACACCAGCAGGAGAGTGGGAGGCAAGCCGCTTAAGGAAATGTTAGTAGGAAGATCCGGAGTTGGAATTATTAATGCACGGATTGGAGATGAATATACGGCCAAGTAAGGAACAAATGGCACAATGGAACTATTACTAGTGGCCTAGTAAATGGCCCGAGGTCTAACCAATTCCAAACGAAGAAGCGAAAATAGTTGCGGACGCATTAACTCACAATTGGGTTGCCAGATACGGTGCGCCTATAGAATTGCACTCAGACCAAGGAAGAAACTTTGAATCGGCGGTGCTCCAGGAGTTGTGCGAGATACTTGTTATTCGAACTACCCGAACGACAGCTCTGCATCCTCAATCAGATGGCATGGTAGAGCGATTCAACCGAACTGTGGAAGAGCACTTGAGGTAGGTCGTGCACAAGCATCAGGATGATTTGGATGTGCACATACCGCTTTTCCTGATGGGATATCGGTCCGCAGTGCATGAAACAACAGGTCAAACACCTGCGAGGATACTGTTTGGTAGTGAACTTCTGTTGCCCAGTGATTTAAAATTTGGAATAACTGGTGATGCGAGAAGAATAGGGAAAGAAGCGTCTACTGTTCTAGAGGAAGAGTTAAGAGAGATACATGCTCTTGTGAGACAGCGAAATCAAATTATGAGTGACAAAATGAAGGATAGGTATGACAAGGCGATGAACTCCGAAGGCTTTCAAAGTGGAGATTTGGTGTTGCTGTACAATCCACAACGGAAGAAAGGTTTGTCCCCAAAACTTCAATGCAAGATCATCAAACGCCTAAACGATGTAGTGTTTCGGATACAGACCGTTGAGAGGCCAAGACACAAGATGAAAGTGGTCCACCTATAGAGGCTTGCTGCGTTTGAAACAGCGATTGTGTTTGAGCGGGGCATTCCGACTTAGGTGGAGGATAATGTGGCGAAAATGCGAATGTCATGTCAGATGAAAGAGAGAAGCCGATAGCTGGCAGGTTCTAAAGCGTAAACCCAGAACGATTCGATCATTCCAGGCGGTTGGTTGCGAACAACCGAGTGGTATATAAGGGCGTCATACAACTGCAGAGGGAATCTGTCGTGAAGTAAACGCGTTTGTGATTACACTACAGTGAAGTAATAAAAATAGAACACTGTGCAAGTTGTAATAAAAGTGATTGTAAATAGTGAAGTGAATTGTAATTGAATTGGGAATTACTGAGTAATAAGAGGCAATTAAATAAATTCTTTATAAATGAAGAGGTAATTGTCTAGAATAGCTACTTTTGTTAAAACGTGATTAAAATTGGTAAAGAAGCACACCAAAATATTCGTTTTTATGTGAACTTTAATTATAAATCGGAGGAGGTGTAATTTTCCAAACGCTTTTTAAGTTATTAACGAAATAAGTAAGGAGATGACATATTGAACATTTTTCCTATAAATTTGTGTAAATTGTTATTGTAGAAAACTTTTAATGCGAAGAAGAAGCTAACTTCGCTTTTGAGTTGATGAGTTGCCATGCAAATCAATTTATGGTAATTACGTGCGACTTTTGCTTAAACTGAACCAAATTGATGGGTTTTTTTCGTAATAGGTGTTTGAAGATGTTATTTTCACCGACATTCCAACCAACACCGCCTCCGCCTTATAAATTTTTGAACGCAACCCCTTTTATTTAATATTTATTGCTATTTTAAATATTAATAATGAAAAGCTATTGCAAGATTCCGCTTTCCGCTACTTTTAATGAAAATAACATCTTCAGACACATATTACGAAAAAAAACCCATCAATTTGGGTCATTTTTAGGAAAAGGCGCTCGTAATTACCATTAACTCATATGCAACACCGACATCGCCTTGCACAGTATTTTTAAGCTAAAAATCTTGGTAAAATGGCGGACTTCGGCCGCAATCTACAAAAACAATCCTGAGCCCGACCAACATCGGCTACGCTACGCTGAACTTTAAGTTTGTTTTAGATATTTTTCCTTTATATGTGGCAGCACCCAAATTTAAAGTAGTTGCTTTAGGTACGAATTAGTAGAGTAAAATTCGACATTTTTTGCAACTTTAACATTAATATCTCGAAAACTAGAAATCTTCGGCGAGTTTAGTTTACAGTTTCTGAAAGCGGGTGCAGCCCCCTACTAACCCCCATCATTTTTTTTTATTCAAAATTTGGTGCATTTTTGGAAAAGATTACCTTTTTAATTACAACCCTATAAGCCCTTTCTTGTTTTAGCTGGTACGTATGAAATTTAATATCTTTAGTTTTCATGTATTTTACAAGTATTCTATAGTGATTTACATTTTTCACCTTAATCCCAACTTCCCCTTCTCTAGTTGACTTATAATTAAAGTCGGTATGTGGAATTATTGTACTAATTATTTTTATCATTTCACTTATGTCATTCACATTAGGCACAAAGATAGGCGGCGGCTTTACGTATGCTTCTCTTTGCGAGGCTGTCTCGTCGCATTCGTCTTGAACGTTGCGTACATCTTTTAGCTCAGAAAACCTGTTTACATTGGAAGACGTACATGCGCCTTCATCTAATATTTGCACTTTCTTCTTTAACACTTTGGGTGAAGAGAGATTATTTCTCTTAGTAGCGCGTGATGGCACAGTCTGCCATTGTATTTCACTGTCTTCACTTGTTTCCATAGTTAACTAAGGAAGTACACCAACAAGTGCTTCTCATTGGGACTGTACCTTCTCTTTTTTTTTTTTTATTGTAGCAGTGTAAAGGCAATTCCCCGAAAAGTACCGAAAATAAAGAAGCGGCTGTATAATGCAAATTACCCTTACCAAGGACAAAGAAAAGGGTAGCAGTTTAAAGGAAATTCCACGTCGTTAAGGATAAACGAAGTAGCTGCATCTACCTCTGGCAAACGAATTATCAGCCTATCCTTAAGCGGGTGAACAGAATGTTTGGGTCATCTACAGGTATAAAAGAGCGGCAGCCGCTATCACAAGAAGAAACGAGTAGACAACTTAGTGAAGTTAACATTCATGTGAGCTGTGTGTTTGAGAAACGGATAGGCTGAGTGAAGCAGATAATAATTGTGTATGATAAAGAATTGTAAAATAAGCCATTGGCTATAGTAAAGAATTGTAATTACCAAAGTTTTAATAAAAGTTGAGTTAATTCCTGACGGTTGAGAGGCCAAACGAACAAATCTTGAGAGTGTTGTTTAGCAATCCAGTGATCGGAGTCGAAGGATTTGGGAAATCATCGAGGCTAACTTAGCAAATTCGTTACAATATTAATAACAGTTCCAATCACATACATATGGAAGTGTTAAAAATAATCTGAACTTTGAATATATCGCTGGCCTGCTCGGTCTTTTCATAAGGCGTTGTAAGCACGTTCGAACGTTTTTTTTTTCAATTTCTCTGTATCTCATTGATATGTCTCTTCAAATGTAGGATGAAACAAGTAATATTATTATACTGGTAGGTAAAAATATAGAGTTAAAAGTTACAGGGCGTTGTTTCATATCGTTCGCGTTGTCGACAAAGGTACAAAGGAATAAATTTAATAATTCTCAAAAAAGTTAAATAAACGTAAAACTTCAATAAATACTGTATAAATATTTAATTTATAATCGCCTTAATAATTAAGTTTATATATACATAACATTACTATCAATAAATTTGTTTTTTGGTAAATTTTCTAAAACTTTAAGTAATCCCTGTAAACAAAAATAAATATTTTATCGTAGACATGTTTTTCTTTCAAAATCCGGGGAAACATGGCAAAATAGTTGATAGTGCCTATACCCAAATTCGCTTCTTCATTCCATTCTATTCTTATTGTATTTTCTGTTTTCAAAGTGTTCTGTTAAACATCTACATATTGTTACGATCTTGCTGATTAACCTCGATGATTTCCCAAATCCTTCAGGTACGATCTCTGGATTGTTAAATAAAAATCGCCAACTTAATTTGCAGTCTCTCTATTTATAAAGACTTTATTTAATGTCCTTTTATTACTCAGTAATTCACAATGCAATTACAATTTACTTTACTATTTACAATCACTTATATACAACTTTCATAATGTACTGTTTTTATTACTTCAATGTAATGTAATCTCCAACGCTTTTACTTCACGACTCATTACTGACTGACTACTCTGCAGTCGAGTGTCGCCCTTATATACAACTCCCCGTTGCTCGCAACCAACCGTCTGGAATAATCGAATCTCTCTCTCTACGAATGTTCTCGAATTCGATTTAGAACATGCCAGCTATGGGCTTTTCTCTTTCATCTGACATTCGCTTCGCATTTTCGCCACACTGCCCTCCACCTAAGTCTGATCGTCCCGATCAGACACATTCTCTGTTCCAAACGCAGCAAACCTCTCTAGGTGGACCACTTTCGTCTTGCTTCCTGGTCTCCCAACATTCTGGATTCGATATACTGCGTCATTTAGCCGTTTGATTACCTTACATGGACCATCCCAAACGCATTGAAGTTTGGGGGACAGATCCCTCTTCAATTGTGGGCTGCACAGCAACACCAAATCTCCACTTTGGAAACCTTCAGAGTTCATCGCTTTGTCATACCTGGCCTTCAATTTGTAATGGCTTCTTGATTTTAGCCCTTTAGTTGCCCTGCACTTCTTGCAGTTACCAACCCACTCAGCGATCGATTGACGACAACCAAACCAATAGACCCTCGGTTTGATCTTCTCCAGCATTTTCTTAATGCCTAGATGCTCTCCACTAGGACCATAGTGGAATTCCTTAAGAATATCCGGAATTCTCAACCTCGGAACTACTATAAGCCTTCCAGAACACTGGCCATCTTCACTTTCCCATACTCTATGCAAACAGCCAGATATCAACTCTAAACTGTTCCATTGTGCCCAGTATGCCTTCGCGATGGGACTTCCCGCTGCCATTTGTTCCTTACTTGGCCGTCTGTTCACCTCCAATCCGTGCATTATCAATTCCAAGTCTGGGTCTTCTTGCTGACATTTTCTTAAGTGGCTTGCCTCCCACTCTTCTGCTCGTGTAATTGTTATTCGCCGGACGTCTATTACGCCCTCAGCTTTTGAGCATCGTTTGCGTCGTCTTTTCTCTCTGTTGGAGCCCGACTGGCATTCGCGTGCGAAGTGACCTGCTTTTCCGCAACTGAAGTACTTCCTAGCTTGATTCTTGACACCGGAACGATTCATTCCTTCTATCGACTTCAGAGTTTTCAATATTTCAGTCCTCACATCTGGTGTTTCTACCTCCAACCGCTTCACTTTTTAAGCTGGCTTACATAGCAGTGCCGCTGCTTCCCGTGTTTGAGCATACGCAACTGTTTCAACGAATGTCAACTTTGGATTCGCATAAGTCTCTCGCTTGGTGTACACGTCTTTAATTCCGCTTATGAACCTCTGGATTTTTACTCTTTCGAGATGCTCACGCGATGTGTTCCCAGTGGCTAAATGAGCCAATCTCTCGATTTCAAAAGCATATTCTTGCAGAGATTCATTGTGTTTTTGGTCACGCTGTTCCAGCTCCATCTGGTAAATTTGCCTCCTGTGCTCGCTACCATAGCGTCTTTCCAGGGCTCGCATTACTGCTCCATAGCTATCCCTCTCATATTCGGGAATAGTCAGCAAAATATCCGCTGCAGGTCATTTCAACGTTACAAATGGCGCAGCGGATTTTTCCTCGATGGTCCAATTACTTAACTCAGCCGTCTTCTCGAACTGGAGCTGTGCCGCCAAAGGACGGTACTTCTACCCACGAGCCGTTCATCGATTTGATTTTGGTCTTAATTAGCTCTTCTATTTTATCTTGCCGTTCTTCGATTCTGTCCTGCCTTTCCTTAAGTTCAGCATTGTCTTTCACCAAATTTTGCTATTTACCCGCGGTAAGGCATGCCTGTCGTAAGAGCCGACTAAAATCCATAGTTCCTGCGACAGTCGGGTCTTTATACCGGAACGACCCGGATTTTTATCCGGCCAAGGACTGTCACTCCCGCAATGTTCTCCGAAGCCAAATTTGGGAATTTTTCTGTGGTTACAACAACAACAATAACCAAATTTTGCTGTATTTGTGCGGTTGTCCCGATTTGTACATCCATTTTTTGTGAAATCTCTGAAATTTCAGTCAACTTTTGTGAATTACGGGCATCCTCTGCATCCATCTTTTGTGATATCTTGGCATCCTGTGCATCCAATTTTTGTGAATTTGCATCAAATAACATGTTCATGTCAATACCCGCACATGAGCTAGGAGCCTTTTCTTGAATCTTACTTGATGGCTGCTCTAACTCCTTCGCAGAATCAATAGCCTCCTCCTTGTCAATATCCTTCAAGGATACCTCTTCATCCTCGCGGCGGAATTCGTATTCGTTCAAGTCGATATCTTCGACTTCCATTGCTTCTCGCATTCTCGATTGCAGCTCTGCCTTACTTCCTGTTGTAGACAATCTTCGCTTTGCCAACTCCTTCTTGAGAGGAGGTATCGTCAAATCCGGAATCTTCACCATTTCTCAGTTATTATCCCTTGGAATTTATTTAACAATCCCACTTCTGACACCAATTGCTATGATTTTGCTGAATCGACCTCGATGATTTCCTTAAATCCTTCGGGTACGATCTCTGGGTTGTTAAATAAAAATCGCCAACTTAATTTGCAGTCTCTCTATTTATAAAGACTTTATTTAATGTCCTTTTATTACTCAGTAATTCACAATGCAATTACAATTTACTTTACTATTTACAATCACTTATATACAACTTTCATAATGTACTGTTTTTATTACTTCAATGTAATGTAATCTCCAACGCTTTTACTTCACGACTCATTACTGACTGACTACTCTGCAGTCGAGTGTCGCCCTTATATACAACTCCCCGTTGCTCGCAACCAACCGTCTGGAATAATCGAATCTCTCTCTCTACGAATGTTCTGGAATTCGATTTAGAACATGCCAGCTATGGGCTTTTCTCTTTCATCTGACATTCGCTTCGCATTTTCGCCACACTGCCCTCCAACTAAGTCTGATCGTCCCGATCAGACACATTCGCTGTTCCAAACGCAGCAAACCTCTCTAGATGGACCACTTTCGTCTTGCTTCCTGGTCTCCCAACATTCTGGATTCGATATACTGCGTCATTTAGCCGTTTGATTACCTTACATGGACCATCCCAAACGCATTGTAGTTTGGGGGACAGATCCCTCTTCAATTGTGGGCTGCACAGCAACACCAAATCTCCACTTTGGAAGCCTTCAGAGTTCATCGCTTTGTCATACCTGGCCTTCAATTTGTAATGGCTTCTTGATTTTGGCCCTTTAGTTGCCCTGCACTTCTTGCAGTTACCAACCCACTCAGCGATCGATTGACGACAACCAACCCAATAGAACCTCGGTTTGATCTTCTCCAGCATTTTCTTAATGCCTAGATGCTCTCCACTAGGACCATAGTGGAATTCCTTAAGAATATCCGGAATTCTCAACCTCGGAACTACTATAAGCCTTCCAGAACACTGGCCATCTTCACTTTCCCGTACTCTATGCAAACAGCTAGATATCAACTCTAAACTGTTCCATTGTGCCCAGTATGCCTTCGCGATGGGACTTCCCGCTGCCATTTGTTCCTTACTTGGCCGTCTGTTCACCTCCAATCCGTGCATTATCAATTCCAAGTCTGGGTCTTCTTGCTGACATTTTCTTAAGTGGCTTGCCTCCCACTCTTCTGCTCGTGTAATTGTTATTCGCCGGACGTCTATTACGCCCTCAGCTTTTGAGCATCGTTTGCGTCGTCTTTTCTCTCTGTTGGAGCCCGACTGGCATTCGCGTGCGAAGTGACCTGCTTTTCCGCTACTGAAGCACTTCCTAGCTTGATTCTTGACACCGGAACGATTCATTCCTTCTATCGACTTCAGAGTTTTCAATATTTCAGTCCTCACATCTGGTGTTTCTACCTCCAACCGCTTCACTTTTTAAGCTGGCTTACATAGCAGTGCCGCTGCTTCCCGTGTTTGAGCATACGCAACTGTTTCAACGAATGTCAACTTTGGATTCGCATAAGTCTCTCGCTTGGTGTACACGTCTTTAATTCCGCTTATGAACCTCTGGATTTTTACTCTTTCGAGATGCTCACGCGATGTGTTCCCAGTGGCTAAATGAGCCAATCTCTCGATTTCAAAAGCATATTCTTGCAGAGATTCATTGTGTTTTTGGTCACGCTACCATAGCGTCTTTCCAGGGCTCGCATTACTGCTCCATAGCTATCCCTCTCATATTCGGGAATAGTCAGCAAAATATCCGCTGCAGGTCATTTCAACGTTACAAATAGCGCAGCGGATTTTTCCTCGATGGTCCAATTACTTAACTCAGCCGTCTTCTCGAACTGGAGCTGTGCCGCCAAAGGACGGTACTTCTACCCACGAGCCGTTCATCGATTTGATTTTGGTCTTAATTAGCTCCTCTATTTTATCTTGCCGTTCTTCGATTCTGTCCTGCCTTTCCTTAAGTTCAGCATTGTCTTTCACCAAATTTTGCTATTTACCCGCGGTAAGGCATGCCTGTCGTTAGAGCCGACTAAAATCCGTAATTCCTGCGACAGTCGGGTCTTTATACCGGAACGACCCGGATTTTTATCCGGCCAAGGACTGTCACTCCCGCAATGTTCTCCGAAGCCAAATTTGGGGAGTTTTTCTGTGGTTACAACAACAACAATAACCAAATTTTGCTGTATTTGTGCTGTTGTCCCGATTTGTACATCCATTTTTTGTGAAATCTCTGAAATTTCAGTCAACTTTTGTGAATTACGGGCATCCTCTGCATCCATCTTTTGTGATATCTTGGCATCCTGTGCATGTTCGCAGAATCAATAGCCTCCTCCTTGTCAATATCCTTCAAGGATACCTCTTCATCCTCGCGGCGGAATTCGTATTCGTTCAAGTCGATACCTTCGACTTCCATTGCTTCTCGCAGTCTCGATTGCAGCTCTGCCTTACTTCCTGTTGTAGACAATCTTCGCTTTGCCAACTCCTTCTTGAGAGGAGGTATCGTCAAATCCGGAATCTTCACCATTTCTCAGTTATTATCCCTTGGAATTTATTTAACAATCCCACTTCTGACACCAATGGCTATGATTTTGCTGAATCGACCTCGATGATTTCCCCAAATCCTTCTGGGTTGTTAAATAAAAATCGCCAACTTAATTTGCAGTCTCTCTATTTATAAAGACTTTATTTAATGTCCTTTTATTACTCAGTAATTCACAATGCAATTACAATTTACTTTACTATTTACAATCACTTATATACAACTTTCATAATGTACTGTTTTTATTACTTCAATGTAATGTAATCTCCAACGCTTTTACTTCACGACTCATTACTGACTGACTACTCTGCAGTCGAGTGTCGCCCTTATATACAACTCCCCGTTGCTCGCAACCAACCGTCTGGAATAATCGAATCTCTCTCTCTACGAATGTTCTCGAATTCGATTTAGAACATGCCAGCTATGGGCTTTTCTCTTTCATCTGACATTCGCTTCGCATTTAGCCGTTTGATTACCTTACATGGACCATCCCAAACGCATTGAAGTTTGGGGGACAGATCCCTCTTCAATTGTGGGCTGCACAGCAACACCAAATCTCCACTTTGGAAACCTTCAGAGTTCATCGCTTTGTCATACCTGGCCTTCAATTTGTAATGGCTTCTTGATTTTAGCCCTTTAGTTGCCCTGCACTTCTTGCAGTTACCAACCCACTCAGCGATCGATTGACGACAACCAAACCAATAGAACCTCGGTTTGATCTTCTCCAGCATTTTCTTAATGCCTAGATGCTCTCCACTAGGACCATAGTGGAATTCCTTAAGAATATCCGGAATTCTCAACCTCGGAACTACTATTAGCTTTCTAGAGCATTGGCCATCTTCACTTTCCCATATTCTATGCAAACAGCCAGATATCAATTCTAAACTGTTCCATTGGGCCCAGTATGCCTTCGCGATTGGACTTTCCGCTGCCATTTGTTCCTTACTTCACCTCAAATCCGTGCATTATCAATTCCAAGTATGGGTCTTCTTGCTGACATTTTCTTAAGTGGCTTGCCTCCCACTTTTCTGCTCGTGTAATTGTTATTCGCCGGACGTCTATTATGCCCTTAGGTTTTGAGCATCGTTTGCGTCGTCTTTCCTCTCTGTTGGAGCCCGACTGGCATTCGCGTGCGAAGTGACCTGCTTTTCCGCAACTGAAGCACTTCCTAGCTTGATTCTTGACACCAGAACGATTCATTCCTTCTATCGACTTCAGAGTTTTCAATATTTCAGTCCTCACATCTGGTGTTTCTACCTCCAACCGCTTCACTTTGTAAGCTGGCTTACTTAGCAGTGCCGCTGCTTCCCGTGTTTGAGCATACGCAACTGTTTCAGCGAATGTCAACTTTGGATTCGCATAAGCCTCTCGCTTGGTGTACACGTCTTTAATTCCGCTGATGAACCTCTGGATTTTTACTCTTTCGAGATGCTCACGCGATGTGTTCCCAATTGCTAAATGAGCCAATCTCTCGATTTCAAAAGCATATTCTTGCAGAGATTCATTGTGTTTTTGGTCACGCTGTTCCAGCTCCATCTGGTAAATTTGCCTCCTGTGCAGCGGATTTTTCCTCGATGGTCCAATTACTTAACTCAGCCGTCTTCTCGAACTGGAGCTGTGCCGCCAAAGGACGGTACTTCTACCCACGAGCCGTTCATCGATTTGATTTTGGTCTTAATTAGCTCCTCTATTTTATCTTGCCGTTCTTCGATTCTGTCCTGCCTTTCCTTAAGTTCAGCATTGTCTTTCACCAAATTTTGCTATTTACCCGCGGTAAGGCATGCCTGTCGTAAGAGCCGACTAAAATCCATAGTTCCTGCGACAGTCGGGCCTTTATACCGGAACGACCCGGATTTTTATCCGGCCAAGGACTGTCACTCCCGCAATGTTCTCCGAAGCCAAATTTGGGGAATTTTTCTGTGGTTACAACAACAACAATAACCAAATTTTGCTGTATTTGTGCGGTTGTCCCGATTTGTACATCCATTTTTTGTGAAATCTCTGAAATTTCAGTCAACTTTTGTGAATTACGGGCATCCTCTGCATCCATCTTTTGTGATATCTTGGCATCCTGTGCATGTTCGCAGAATCAATAGCCTCCTCCTTGTCAATATCCTTCAAGGATACCTCTTCATCCTCGCGGCGGAATTCGTATTCGTTCAAGTCGATACCTTCGACTTCCATTGCTTCTCGCAGTCTCGATTGCAGCTCTGCCTTACTTCCTGTTGTAGACAATCTTCGCTTTGCCAACTCCTTCTTGAGAGGAGGTATCGTCAAATCCGGAATCTTCACCATTTCTCAGTTATTATCCCTTGGAATTTATTTAACAATCCCAGTTCTGACACCAATTGCTATGATTTTGCAGAATCGACCTCGATGATTTCCCCAAATCCTTCGGGTACGATCTCTGGGTTGTTAAATAAAAATCGCCAACTTAATTTGCAGTCTCTCTATTTATAAAGACTTTATTTAATGTCCTTTTATTACTCAGTAATTCACAATGCAATTACAATTTACTTTACTATTTACAATCACTTATATACAACTTTCATAATGTACTGTTTTTATTACTTCAATGTAATGTAATCTCCAACGCTTTTACTTCACGACTCATTACTGACTGACTACTCTGCAGTCGAGTGTCGCCCTTATATACAACTCCCCGTTGCTCGCAACCAACCGTCTGGAATAATCGAATCTCTCTCTACGAATGTTCTCGAATTCGATTTAGAACATGCCAGCTATGGGCTTTTCTCTTTCATCTGACATTCGCTTCGCATTTTCGCCACACTGCCCTCCACCTAAGTCTGATCGTCCCGATCAGACACATTCTCTGTTCCAAACGCAGCAAACCTCTCTAGGTGGACCACTTTCGTCTTGCTTCCTGGTCTCCCAACATTCTGGATTCGATATACTGCGTCATTTAGCCGTTTGATTACCTTACATGGACCATCCCAAACGCATTGAAGTTTGGGGGACAGATCCCTCTTCAATTGTGGGCTGCACAGCAACACCAAATCTCCACTTTGGAAACCTTCAGAGTTCATCGCTTTGTCATACCTGGCCTTCAATTTGTAATGGCTTCTTGATTTTAGCCCTTTAGTTGCCCTGCACTTCTTGCAGTTACCAACCCACTCAGCGATCGATTGACGACAACCAAACCAATAGAACCTCGGTTTGATCTTCTCCAGCATTTTCTTAATGCCTAGATGCTCTCCACTAGGACCATAGTGGAATTCCTTAAGAATATCCGGAATTCTCAACCTCGGAACTACTATAAGCCTTCCAGAACACTGGCCATCTTCACTTTCCCATACTCTATGCAAACAGCCAGATATCAACTCTAAACTGTTCCATTGTGCCCAGTATGCCTTCGCGATGGGACTTCCCGCTGCCATTTGTTCCTTACTTGGCCGTCTGTTCACCTCCAATCCGTGCATTATCAATTCCAAGTCTGGGTCTTCTTGCTGACATTTTCTTAAGTGGCTTGCCTCCCACTCTTCTGCTCGTGTAATTGTTATTCGCCGGACGTCTATTACGCCCTCAGCTTTTGAGCATCGTTTGCGTCGTCTTTTCTCTCTGTTGGAGCCCGACTGGCATTCGCGTGCGAAGTGACCTGCTTTTCCGCAACTGAAGCACTTCCTAGCTTGATTCTTGACACCGGAACGATTCATTCCTTCTATCGACTTCAGAGTTTTCAATATTTCAGTCCTCACATCTGGTGTTTCTACCTCCAACCGCTTCACTTTTTAAGCTGGCTTACATAGCAGTGCCGCTGCTTCCCGTGTTTGAGCATACGCAACTGTTTCAGCGAATGTCAACTTTGGATTCGCATAAGTCTCTCGCTTGGTGTACACGTCTTTAATTCCGCTTATGAACCTCTGGATTTTTACTCTTTCGAGATGCTCACGCGATGTGTTCCCAGTGGCTAAATGAGCCAATCTCTCGATTTCAAAAGCATATTCTTGCAGAGATTCATTGTGTTTTTGGTCACGCTGTTCCAGCTCCATCTGGTAAATTTGCCTCCTGTGCAGCGGATTTTTCCTCGATGGTCCAATTACTTAACTCAGCCGTCTTCTCGAACTGGAGCTGTGCCGCCAAAGGACGGTACTTCTACCCACGAGCCGTTCATCGATTTGATTTTGGTCTTAATTAGCTCCTCTATTTTATCTTGCCGTTCTTCGATTCTGTCCTGCCTTTCCTTAAGTTCAGCATTGTCTTTCACCAAATTTTGCTATTTACCCGCGGTAAGGCATGCCTGTCGTAAGAGCCGACTAAAATCCATAGTTCCTGCGACAGTCGGGTCTTTATACCGGAACGACCCGGATTTTTATCCGGCCAAGGACTGTCACTCCCGCAATGTTCTCCGAAGCCAAATTTGGGGAATTTTTCTGTGGTTACAACAACAACAATAACCAAATTTTGCTGTATTTGTGCGGTTGTCCCGATTTGTACATCCATTTTTTGTGAAATCTCTGAAATTTCAGTCAACTTTTGTGAATTACGGGCATCCTCTGCATCCATCTTTTGTGATATCTTGGCATCCTGTGCATCCAATTTTTGTGAAATTGCATCCAATAACATGTTCATGTCAATACCCGCAGATGAGCTAGGAGCCTTTTCTTGAATCTTACTTGATGGCTGCTCTAACTCCTTCGCAGAATCAATAGCCTCCTCCTTGTCAATATCCTTCAAGGATACCTCTTCATCCTCGCGGCGGAATTCGTATTCGTTCAAGTCGATACCTTCGACTTCCATTGCTTCTCGCAGTCTCGATTGCAGCTCTGCCTTACTTCCTGTTGTAGACAATCTTCGCTTTGCCAACTCCTTCTTGAGAGGAGGTATCGTCAAATCCTGAATCTTCACCATTTTTCAGTTATTATCCCTTGGAATTTATTTAACAATCCCACTTCTGACACCAATTGTTATGATTTTGCTGAATCGACCTCGATGATTTCCCCAAATCCTTCGGGTACGATCTCTGGGTTGTTAAATAAAAATCGCCAACTTAATTTGCAGTCTCTCTATTTATAAAGACTTTATTTAATGTCCTTTTATTACTCAGTAATTCACAATGCAATTACAATTTACTTTACTATTTACAATCACTTATATACAACTTTCATAATGTACTGTTTTTATTACTTCAATGTAATGTAATCTCCAACGCTTTTACTTTACGACTGATTACTGACTGACTACTCTGCAGTCGAGTGTCGCCCTTATCTACAACTCCCCGTTGCTCGCAACCAATTGTCTAGAATAATCGAATCTCTGATCTCTGTCTCTACGAATGTTCTCGAATTCGCTTTAGAACATGCCAGCTATCGGCTTCTCTCTTTCATCTGACACTCGCTTCGCATTTTCGCCACAATATTTTATGCAGTACGGCACTCATTTTATCCATTGCTTGTGTGTAAGCAATATACTGGTGGACTAGCTGTACATGTATAAAACGGCAACTTTAAATGTTAATAACTTTTAAACCATTGTAAAATTCTGCTTTCCGCCACTTTTAATGAAATATTTAGCCTCAAATACACCTATTTTGCAAAAAAAAAAAAAACCCCCCACCAATTTGGACCGTTTTAAACAAAAGCCGCGATTCTCCACAGTTACCTTGTTTATAACTAAAAAAGTATTTGGAAAATGGTCTTCCTCCGATCTATAATTAAAGTTCGCGTCAAAACTAATATATTTGTATGCTTTTTTTTTGTTAATTTTAATAACGTTTTAACAAAAGTAGCTATTCTATACAATTACCAATAAACTGCAAATAAGCTTGACGACTTTTATTAACCAATGCAGTGATCGTACCTGTAGGATTTGGGAAATCATGGAGGTTTAGTCAACAAAATCGTAACAGTATACAAAGTGTAAAAGTTGGGTTTTTATTGTTTTTGGGAACATTTTTTTTACAGGTGGCATCACCAAAATCTATGGTAATTGCTTTAACAAACAAAAACTATCGAAAAAATTCAAATTTTTACAACTTTAATCTTAAATATCTCAAAAACTAAGGGTTTCCGGTCTAGTTTTTAGTTTTAGAAATAGGGGAGGGACTCCTACCATTCGTTTTCCGCATAGTATGGAACCGGGAAGGAAATGTTTCCCAAAAGTTAGCTGCTGTTCATCTGATAGCCGTCTGCAACAACTACTACTATTTGAACATATTGTGGCAAAAATGCGAAGCGAATGACAGACGAAAGAGAGGAGCCGACAACTGGCATTTTCTAGAGCATAAACGAGGCGATTATCGTAGAGGCGATTATCGTAAACGACGCGATTATTCCAGGGGTTTCGTTTTCAAGCAGCAAAAATGTATATAAGGGCGACACATGACTGCAAAAGTAATCTGTCGCGAATTAAACTCGTTGGAGATTACATTACAGTAAAGTAATAAAAACAGTATATTGTGAAAGTTGTATACAAGTGATTGTAAATAGTAAAGTAAATTGTAATTGAATTCTGAATTACTGAGTAATCAAAGGACATTAATTAAATTCGGTAATTGTCTAGAACAGCTAATTTTGTTAAAACGTTATTAAAATTAACAAAAAAGCATACCAATAGATTCGTTTTGACGCGAACATTAATTATAGATCGGGGGAAGACCAAATTTCTAAACACTTTTTAGTTATTAACAAAATAAGTAACGAAATGACATATTGAACATTTTTCCCTATAAATTTGTGCAAATTGTTGTTGCAGAAGGCTCTCATGCGAGAAGCAGCTAACTTCGCTTTTGAGTTGATGAGTTGCCATGCAAATGAGTTAATGGTAATTACGTGCGACTTTCGGTCAAAGTGAACCAAACTGATGGGTTTTTTTTCGTAATAGGTGTTTGAAGATGTTATTTCGGCTGAGGTTTCCTATGCGACTTCAATGCTTATATTAGCCAAAATACTTTACTTTTACTTATGAAACTTTCAAATGTGGTTACTACAGATGTTATTTATGTAAATTGATTTTAGTTTTCATAATATTTTTATTTAATTTGTTGTTAAAAAATTTCCTATTATATTGCAAATTTTTCATATAAAACGCGCACAAATGTTTTATATATGGTGTAAGAAGGTTTCTTTGATGTTGTCATTCACTATTTCACAGATTATTACATTTCTATATTATTTAATTTATTTAATAAAACCAATTTTACTTATGTATTATTTTTCTTTGACGAATTGTAATTGTAATGTTTCACATTGACAGTAAATGGGTATTGCCATACGTCATTAATATAGAAATATTGTACGATGCAGAGTTGCATGACCACAGAAAAAAATTAATAAAAATTTATGGAAAACATTTGGAGGATTTTTGTTATTAACTTCATTTTATTGGAAATAATGTTCAAGGCGAAGCCGGTGTTGGTCCGATGGAGGGTTATTTTTCCAAGCGCGGCCGAAGGCCGCCAACTTATAAAGGTGTTTCACTTAAGAATACTGTTCAAGGCGAAGCCGGTGTTGGTCCGATGGAGGGTTATTTTTCCAAGCGCGGCCGAAGGCCGCCAACTTATAAAGGTGTTTCACTTAAGAATACTGTTCAAAGCGAAGCCGGTGTTGGTCAGGTGGAGGGTTATTTTTCCAAGCGCGGCCGAAGGCCGCCAACTCATAAAGGTGTTTCACTTAAGAATACTGTTCAAAGCGAAGCCGGTGTTGGTCCGGTGGAGGGTTATTTTTCCAAGCGCGGCCGAAGGCCGCCAACTTATAAAGGTGTTTCACTTAAGAATACTGTTCAAAGCGAAGCCGGTGTCGGTCCGGTGGAGGGTTATTTTTCCAAGCGCGGCCGAAGGCCGCCAACTTATAAAGGTGTTTCACTTAAGAATACTGTTCAAAGCGAAGCCGGTGTTGGTCCGGTGGAGGGTTATTTTTCCAAGCGCGGCCGAAGGCCGCCAACTTATAAAGGTGTTTCACTTAAGAATACTGTTCAAAGCGAAGCCGGTGTTGGTCAGGTGGAGGGTTATTTTTCCAAGCGCGGCCGAAGGCCGCCAACTTATAAAGGTGTTTCACTTAAGAATACTGTTCAAAGCGAAGCCGGTGTTGGTCCGGTGGAGGGTTATTTTTCCAAGCGCGGCCGAAGGCCGCCAACTTATAAAGGTGTTTCACTTAAGAATACTGTTCAAAGCGAAGCCGGTGTTGGTCAGGTGGAGGGTTATTTTTCCAAGCGCGGCCGAAGGCCGCCAACTCATAAAGGTGTTTCACTTAAGAATACTGTTCAAAGCGAAGCCGGTGTTGGTCCGGTGGAGGGTTATTTTTCCAAGCGCGGCCGAAGGCCGCCAACTTATAAAGGTGTTTCATTTAAGAATACTGTTCAAAGCGAAGCCGGTGTTGGTCAGGTGGAGGGTTATTTTTCCAAGCGCGGCCGAAGGCCGCCAACTCATAAAGGTGTTTCACTTAAGAATACTGTTCAAAGCGAAGCCGGTGTTGGTCCGGTGGAGGGTTATTTTTCCAAGCGCGGCCGAAGGCCGCCAACTCATAAAGGTGTTTCACTTAAGAATACTGTTCAAAGCGAAGCCGGTGTTGGTCCGGTGGAGGGTTATTTTTCTAAGCGCGGCCGGAGGCCGCTAAGATAGTGCGGCCAAAGGCCCCTAATTTTTAAAGGTCTTTCAATTATTTTAATAAAGAAATTAGTAAGTATGTGGCAGTTCTCTATTATACGAATAAAGGAAGGAATAAAGGAAAATAACGGTATTTAATTTTCCTTTTCCTTTATTCTTTAAAGCGCCGTTATAATTAACTTGGGTAATTTGGAAATTTTCTATTCTGTGTTGATATATAAAAAAATTATTTTCTTTTTCATAATGAGTGATAATGAGTACGGTAAGTTTTATTTAATTTATAATAATATATAATTATATTTATGGAGCAAATTATTTTTTAAATTCGGATGTTCCATCCACAAGTGCAGCCGCAGTAACAATACATGAGGCCCTTACTGCAGAGGAGTATGGTAAGATTGATTGAATTATAATTATATATATGTATATAATTATGGAGTATTTTCTAGATTCGGATGTTCCATCCACGAGCGCAGCCGCAGCAACAATACATGAGGCCCTAACTGCAGAGGAGTATGGTAAGATTGATTAAATTATAATTGTATATATGTATATAATTATGGAGTATTTTCTAGATTCGGATGTTCCATCCACGAGCGCAGCCGCAGCGAAGCGAAGGGCGTACACTGTCGAAGAAATCCGCGCTATGTGGAATATTCATAAGATGCGAGATTGTCTCGGTACGGTGGAAAAATGTATTTCTTTTGCGGGGGGTATGGGCTACTGCTCCGCAGTAAATTGTGTTTAATACATAGGATGCCCATGTCCCTAGTAAAAAAAGGCGAATTCTCAACTTGGGAGTTTCACTTGCCGCAAAGGAAAGTGCCGGGACAGGCCCAGCGTGACCAGGGCGAAAGGCACGTGGTTTGAGAGCGCACGTATTTCGATACCAGAAATTTTTTATATTACGTATTGATTTGCGCATAAGAAATGCTATTTTGAAGTTACTTTCCTCCCGGACAATCAGCGATTGGTACAGTTACTGTCGGGAAACCGTAGTGCTGTACCAAATCGATAATCAACATTATCGAGGAAAGATCGGTGGTCCGGGGAAAGTGGTCCAAATCGATGAAAGCAAATTTGGTAAACGTAAATATAACAAATATTGAATTTGTAGTTAATTTTTTTTTTCCTTTTAAGGGAGAAGAATCGAAGGCCATTGGGTGCTCGGAATGATAGAGAACGGGTCCGAGGATCTATGGTTAGAGGTAGGCCCGGAAAACGTCCGGTCGGCTGAGGTGCTGGTGCCCTTAATTAAGAAGCATGTAGCAACAAGCATGTAGGGACAATCATTCATACGGATTGTTGGAAAGCGTATGATTGTCTCTCCAGCTAAGGGTACCAACATCATCGCGTTAACCACAGCGACCCGGATAATCCGTTCGTGGGCCCCGATGGCACCCACACTCAGAGAATAGAGTCGCAGTGGAGGTCGGTAAAGCTATTTTTTATTGGAGATAACTTCAATAATTCATGTAACTTTGCTGATTGTATATACGAATATTTGTGGAGAAAGCCCATATTATGGAACAGAGAATATCCCTTCCAAAAATTATTGGAAGCAATAAAATATGTTTATAAAGTTTAAATTTGTGTTTTTATTGTTTTTTTAGGAACTTTTTTTTTACAGGTGGCATCACCAAAATTGATGGTGGTTGCTTTGACGGCTGAGCTTTAGTTTTCAGTCGCACTTCATATTATAAGCAAATAAAAAACAATTTCGTCATGAAACTCTGTAGCAATGATCAGAAGGATGTCTTTTTCCATTATTTTAAGAAATAAAATTAAAAAATATTATAGTTCACAAGTTATTTGTTGTTAACAATTGCCAATCTTTTCGTATCATTTCCTTATGAAATTTTCACTTTTTTTCAACTTTCTTTTAACCAACGCGTATATTACTTCCACTTGATAAATTATTTTCACTTATTCTGTTTAGATTAATAAGAAATGCGACTTAAATCAACATTAACAAATTATATTATAATCAAAACAGATGCACACTTAAAAATGGTTGCAGTCTAATCATGAAGGTGTTGCCGTACTTTGTAAAATAACCTATAAATTTCAAAGATTGAGTCCCAATGGCGCGTTTTAAAGAGGTATTTTGTCAAATACAATTACAAAAACTCCGCGAATTTCGCAGTTTTGTGAAACTGATGGAGGCAATTAAACATATGTACTTATAAAACATTCTTTACTTTTATTTTATTATTAAAGAAGGTTATCATCATACCGAAGTGTTTCTCTTCAACATACTCTGTAAGGCGAAGCCGATTTTGATTCGACCTAGGGTTATTTTTCTAAAGCGCGACCATAGGCCGCCCATTTATAAGAGTATTTCACTTAAAAAATACTGTGCAAGGCTAAGCCGGTGTTGGTTCGGCCCAGGGCTATTTTTTAAAGCGCGGCGCTATTCACAAAATAACACATATTATGAGTGCAACTAATAAGCATAATATTGTCACTTATTTTGTTAATAACTAAAAAAGTGTTTATATATATGTTTATATCTATAATTAATGTTCGCGTCAAAACGAATCTATTGATATGCTTTTTTGTTAATTTTAATAATGTTTTAACAAAAGTAGCTATTCTAGACAATTACCATTAAATTCTTTATAAATAAAGAAACTGCAAATTAAGTTGGCGATTTTATTTAACCATCCACAGATCGTACCTGAAGGATTTGGGAAATCATCGAGGTCAATCAGCAAGATCGTAACAATATTTAAAGCGATATTTTTTTCGTAAGAAATTTTTTAATAACTAAAAATATTGGCAGAAAATGTTATCCTACCGTTTTACCATCAAAGTCTATTGCTCAAAGCATTGATTTACATGTTTTATTTCACTAAGTTAGTGACAAAAGAACAGATATTATTAGTGCAACTAATAAGCATAATATTTATATTGTTAATAACTAAAAAAAGTGTTCGGAAAATTGCCTTTCCCCTGATTTATAATTAATGTCCACTTGAAAACAAATCTATGGTGTGCTTTTTCTTTGTCAATTTTAATAACGTTTCAACAAAAGTAGCTATACTGAACAATTACCAATATTGCAAATACAAATATCGGAGTACTACCAGCAATTGAATTAATTTTAGTCACGTTTATCACAACTTGAATTAATATTTAAGAAGCGGTTATTGCTTGATAATAAAATTCTCATATATACAGAAATATAATCCGATTTCGACACCAGGCACAATACAGCATAGAAATAAAGTAATTATCTAAATCGTTACCACAGGGCTCATATGGACTCCAACATCGATAATTGATTTCATTTTTGTTCATTTTTGATCGATAGCTCTTCCACACAGTAGAAACATATGAGAATGTAAACGGAACTTTCGTGTCATCGCCGGAACTAAATTTCTGAGAACACCACTGCCTTGCGTGACGGGTAACTTTTACTACCCCTTTTATTACCGTTGCAGGCAAGTTTTTAAGAATTTACCCGTGGTAAGGCACGTCTGTCTTAAAAACCAATTTGGGGAATGTTTTTGCAGTTACAAAAAACAACAACAGCCTAACACGTAACCCTCCTTACCGGCGCGTTATATAAAACAAATATATTTGTTACTCCACACGTTTGCTAACGGTAACTGAAAGCAAATATACTATTACCCGACCTGTTACCCATTAGATATTGAAAACATAATATTTGTTTCCAACCTGATACCCATTATTACTTTTAATTCCCATTTATATGTGAAATAGCAACTTTAAGTATTTTTGTTTTGTTTATTATAGACATAAATTTTAATATTTGGTTATATACAATATTAAAAATTTACGTCCTTTTGTTTGGAGGCTTAGTCAATACCATTAATTTTACATACAAATATATAAAAACTTTTGAATTTATATATATATAAAGCAATAAAATATTCTTTATACATTACATTGTGTTATTTAATAAACAATAACTTTCAATTATTTTATCATAAAATTATATGAAGTAAAAGATAGTTAAATGAACTTTCTTTTGTAAGGCAATTAACTAATGAATGTTAAAAAAAAAAAACTTTGCAAGCAACATTGTCAATCGACACATATGTATGCTATGCCTGACAAAAGTATAAAATTTTCACATTAATAAATATTTTTTCAAATAATATTATATGAACTATATGAATAATATTAAATTAACTTTATTTTGAAACGGATTTAAGGAGTAGAGGTTAAGCAATTCATAAAATGAACACTTTGCAAACAACATTGTCATTCTGCACATATGAAATTCGATTAGTTGATATATGCGTAAAAAAGTACAATATTTTCACAGAAATTATACTCTTTTTTTAAATAATAATTAAATAAATAAATAAAACAAGTTAAATAATTAAAACAATATAAACACTTTGAAAACTACACTTTCATTCTGCACATATGAAATTCGTATGGCTATATGTATATGCATTACAAAAGTACAATACTTTCAAAGCAAATATATAAATTTTTTGGAAATAATTTTATATTAACTAAAAGAAATTAAACAAAATTGCTTTTAAAATATATTTAGTATTTAAGAGTTAAACAATTAAAATATAGTAAACACGTCGAAAACAAAGTTTTCATTCTTCTTCTTCTTTGGCATAGGAACCGCTTAAGCGATTATAATCGCATCAGCAATAGTACGCCACTCGTTCCATCACTGTTTGGCGACAGTTTGAAATGCCAAGTGAAACCAGTTTGCCCTTTCCCTGATCTTTTCAGCGCAGTGGAGGTCTTCCTCTTCCTCTGAGTACTTTCAAAGCTGAAGCGCTTTCATCCATTCGGACGACTTGACCTAGCCAGCGTAGCCACTGATTTTCAACTCGCTGAACTATGTTAATGTCGACGTATAACACGTACAGCTCATCGTTCCACTGCCTATGGTATTCGCCGCTGCTAACGCGCACAGAAGAACCATAGATCATTCGCAAAATTTTTCTCTCGAATACTCCTAAAGCCGACGCTAGGGCGGGAATGATAAGCGACTTGTAGAGTTTGGTTTTGGTTCGTTGAGAATGGACTCCAATTTTCAGTTGCGTATTCAATCCAGAGTAGCACCTGTCGGAAAGAGTGATGATAGTGATGATGATCCAAATACAGATCTCGTTCGCGACCTTTCAATTTTTTGACCTTGATCTCAATTAGCTCCTCTATTTTATCATGAATTTTTCGGTTCTATCCTTTCTCTCTTTAAGTTCTGTGTAGCCTTTCACCAAATTTTCCTGTATTTGTGCGATTGCCACTTCTAAGGATGATATCTATTCGCTCTATTCAACAATTTTCGCATCAAAGTTTTTTGAAATATGGACATCCTGTGGATTAAACTTTTGTGAATTTCATTTGTGAAATTACAGCCTGTTCATGACCATACCTCTAGATGAGCTAGAAACCTTTTCTTCAATATTGCGTGATGTCAGCTCTAACTCTTACGCAGGATCAGCAGTCTCTTTCTTCTCTATTTCCTTTGTGGATGTATCTTCGTCCCCGTGACGGAATTCGTATTGGCCCAACTTGATGCTTTCGATTTCGATTCCTTCTCGCAGTTGTGGTTGCTACGCTTCATTTTCGGATGTAGATAATCCTCGCTTTACCGATTCCCTTTTTAGAGAAGGTATCGTCAAATCCTGAATCTGGTTTGAACTAACAGCTGAGATCATCTGATCAGTTTCGTTTTTCATTGGCCTTTCGTAATATCATGCGCTGGGTTGGATTAAAATGCATTCCACTGTGGCAAAAAAGTAAAATTAACCAAAAGACTTAAAATGCTGCGGAAATTGGAAATAAAAATAATGTGTTTCATTACTAGCAATGCATGGTGTGTACTTTGTTGTGCTATTTCCTTTTTGTTGAAATTTGGTAGTATAATTGGCATTGTAAAGAATGATGCAGTTAATACAAAATATTAAACTTCTTATTATATTGCTGACCTTTCTATATATTTGCATTTATGTGCTCACGATATATAGTATTTGCATATTGGAACTGATACGTTGGGTAATTGAAAAATCAAAATTTCAAGTAAATTTAACAATACATACAATATTTTGGGATAGTTCTGTCCCAGAACAACTTACCGGAGGGAAAAAGTTCTCTGTGTTAATTTAAATCGAACCATAAACAAGATTTTTTGGGATAGTTCGGTTCCAGCTCCACTTCCCGGAAAAGAAATTCACAGGAACACTCTTCGGGCTCTAATGAAGCCATGCTGAAAATTTGGAAAAAAAATCGACAGTGGTTTCGGAGTCTATAAGGTACATACATATAAATATTCATTTATATATATACTAGCGGACCCCAGCGTGCTTTGCTACACCTTAAAAAAAATGTAGAAAGTCTAACTGAAATTTTCGATTTATTTTTGGGAAAAGGAAACGAAAAAAATTAATTAAAAATTTCTTTTCCAAATTTTTTTTATAATTTTTTATTTTTAATTTTCTTTAAATTGACTTTCATTTTCATTTTTTTCAATCTTTTTCTCTCTTTTTCGACACCACATACAACGTAATGTACGTGTATTTTGAAATATTATATGTATTTGTTGTTGTTGCATGTATTTTGTATAGGTAGCGAACAATGTTCACTAAAATGGTCATATCTCTGGAACGGCTGCGCAAATCTCATGAAAACTTCACATTAACGTTCTCCTAATATCCCCTTATAACTCCTAAAGATTTGCAGCAATTTAATCTGATGGTTCTTAAGTCATAGGCGTCCATCAAAATTTGCATAGATTTTTATATATATAGATGGATTAAGTACATGAAAAATGTAAAAGTATTACTTATAAACTTATTTCATTTCTATTTGGATAGGTAAGTTACTTTTTATTTATTTATTTATTTAAGGAGTAATTGTAATATTGAAATTTTCCTTGAAAATCCAACCATGCGTAATTATTGGGTTCTGGTATTTCCGTTTGTTTACATTTCAATAAGCAGATTTATTGTTTGATTTAAAACGATTAGTTATTTATAATTTTTTTGATATATAGGTGAGGAAACTACCCTGCCAACCAGCACTGGGTAAAAAACTAGATAATTTGAACAAGCATTTGCTGAATATTGGTTAAAAACTGGTGAACAGCATAGGCATTTTATTAAAGAGAGTGCAGATTTTACTTACTTTTTCCGTGTACATGTGATCTTGCTGTCCTGTTTCACCCATTCAGTTTAGTCCATAAAGAAAATATATAACTGTCCTTTTCTAATTTCCCTCGTCAGATGGACACAGGGTTGCTTTTTTTTTAAAGGCGTATTCATACTTACATATGATTCGCTTCCATATTTAAAATTAAAAACAGTTGTTTGCTATTTAAAAAAAAATATTTATAAATTTATTTATTTTAAAAATATGATTACATATATTTAAATATCTAATTAACAATTATATATTTTAATCGATTTATATCTAAAATTTTACAATTTATTATTATAACTAATTATTTGTATTAAAAAATTACAATATCGATATTTTAAATTAACTTAAATTCTAAATTCCGCAAACATGATCTGAAAATTTAAAAAATGAGATATTAGAACATAATGTAACATTAAAAAATCATGAAATAATTATAATAGAAATTAAAAATTTAGTTACAGCGTAAAATTTGGTTATAGGAATTTGAAAACTGGAAGATTTTTTAAGAAAAAGTTTTTACAATTTCATAACCAAAAGAAAGATAATCGTATTATCTTTATTTTGATGTATATTAAAATTTATTTCAACACTGAAAAAGGAAGTGTATTATACCAAGAAACTTGCGCTTTTTACTTTAAATTTGCTTACACAGTGCATTTATTTACCTGGAAATAAATTTAGTAATTATGAATAGCAGCGGCTTTTGATTAAAATTACGCAAAATGTTTGGAGTTCCTTTCCAAAATAAGTGTAATTTATGTGTATTTCATTGATAGTTGCCGTGCTTTAAAAGAAAATAGCTCTGGGCCATACCAACACCGATTTTGACTTGCATAGTATATTCTCGCAACACTTTTTATTTATATAATTTGCTTGCATATTTATTGTTATTTTATAGATTACTTCACGAAGCACGATAAAGCCAAGCATTTGTAGTTTGTTTGTTAGCAATATATAGGAGGACTCCCTGTACATATATATGAAAAAGTACAACTTTAAATACTAATAACTTTTAAACTATTTTGAAAAAAATATTATTTATCATATTATTTAAACAAAAGCCACTGTTCTCATTATTAACGTCACATAATAATAATTTTTAAAAACAACTACTCACTGTATATGCGTAATTGAAAATCCTCGAATTCTGCGGTAAGCAAATCTGCAATGAAAGAAAAATTGTATATGAGCATAAATTATTGCCATTAAGATCACAGTTTTTATAATAATACTTACTTTTGTTAGCTTCTCTATGGATTTGGAACGCCTGGGAAATCTGAAATGAAAATGATATTAATAATTTAAATAATTTTAATAATTTCGTTGAATTTCTTACCGCTTACTTCAGCACAGCACAATGGTATGTATTCGTTTGAAGTAATACCATTTCATGTGAATTTTCAAGATGGTTGTGATCACTGTTGCCACTCACGCATCGAAAATGCACCAAAATTATTACATATTTGCTCCTAAAAAAATCCCAAATACGAAGGACAGGTATAAGAAGTGGCAGTAAGATGCAAATTACCCTTACCAAGAGCAAACAAAAGGGTACACAGTGTAAAGAAAATTCCACGTCGTTAAGGATAAACGGAGTAGCTGCAGCAACGGCAGGCAAACGAATAATCAGCTAATTCTGAAACACGTGAACAAAATGTTTTGGCCATCCTCAGGTGTAAAAACAGCGGCAGTCACTATGTTCTCGATTCACGCTCTAATTTCAGTTATCGGCTTTTGTCTTTTATCTCACATTCGCTTCGCATATCCGCCACATATGCAATTTTGCATTTAAAATAGTAAGTTTATTTGGATTTGTGAGGTTCATATAATATTATATACAAAATTATATGAAAATTCGATTTTACTGCAATTATTCGTAGAAAAGTTCTTCAGTTCTTTTGCTAGACTAATTAAGAAACAGTGATAAGTCTTTAAAATTTTATATTAACAGATGTTTACTAAATACACCATATTAACAATTAAATTGGTACATGATAGTTCGAACGGCAACCATGACTGTGAGAATGAATTCGCTTCATGTGAGAACTTTGAAAAATCCTATGTTTATTCTTTGCTTTCTCTAACACACGCAGTTCCGAATAGAATACAAATTATTATTAGATTCGCTGTTCTAGCAGGACTAAGATAAGGAAGATTATTTTTCTATTCGATCACAAAATTTGTAAATGTGTTCTTGAGAAGAAAAAAATGTGTGAATGTGTGGGTAAAAGTGGTTAGTCGTGGTTGGCAGGGTATTGTGTTACATATGCATATATGTCCTACCGCATATACATACATAGGATTGATACCTTGCGGTCACATTGCTATCCGCAAACATTTGGAGCGCAATCGCAAGGAAAATGGCAGAAAATTCCAATTAATTCTTGTTTAATCTAGATTCCATCGCGATAACAAGAAAAATAGTATTCTGCCACCAAACAGGAAATATGAATCCGAGTACAGCTTCTCCTTTAGTTTTTCAAAAACATATTGGGACGTTACTAGCTTAGGGATGTCTTACATATGTTCTATCCAAGATGGATACTATGAGAAAGAATTTGACAACTGTGATGATTTTAAAAAGGTTGACAGCAATTTTGATAGAGAACTTTAATGTCTTTATGTAATTCCTACAAATGGCATGTTTGAAATCTCTACTTGACTATGGCTAAGTTATGGTGTTTTTTATATTATAGTTTTCGGTAAGTTCCGCCAAAAAACTGTGATATTTTATACATTTAAATACATATATATGTAAATGAAATCAACAAAATATATTTTATGGAATATTGTAAAGCTTTATTAAATAACAACATTTTAATGAACATGTTATATAACATACAAATGTATACAGTATCATGCATTTAATCACAATTTAGCTTTATAGCGATTTGTATATGCGTTCAGTTAAGTACATTATAGTATTGCATTTAAAAATTTATTGCTGTTCCCACCATCATTAAGGTTGCAATAAAAGCGCTTTACCGATCTGTTTTGAGTGTTCGGTTCCCCAGTAGGTTTGCAATAAAAGCGCGTTACCGATCTTTTTTGGGTCTTTTGTTTACCAGCAGGCCTATTCTCATATAAGTATTTACATTAAGTATCCAGCTGAATTTCTGAGAGAGGGTGTATGCTGTCAAACACAATTGCTTTTGCTGTTGCATACCGTAAACTGCATTATTAATTTGATCTGATATTCAAGAAATGCTCTTTTGTTTTCTGACATCTTGGTCAGTAAAAAAATTAAACCGCCGAAAAACTAAAATAATATTTTTTTTAAGTCTTTTGCTGTTGCATACCGTAAACTGCATTATTAATTTGATCTGATATTCAAGAAATGCTCTTTTGTTTTCTAACATAGCTTTTGTTTTCTGACATCTAAAAAAATTAAACCGCCGAAAAACTAAACTAATAATTTTTTATCAAGTCTTATTAAATAAATTCTCAAAAACTATGATTCTCCAAACTATGATTACGAAAACGTTAACTTCAGGTTTGATTTAAAAAACCATTCATTTATATGTAACGATTTTTTTAATTAACCTCGGTGATTTTTCTAATTCTTTGAGGTCGATCATTGGATTGCTGAATAAGAGTCCCAAGATTTGTTCGTTCGGCTTCTTAATTGTGAGAAATTTACTCAACGTTTATTCACTCCTCAATAATAACAATTCTATTCATTACTAAATGGTTTATTTAACAATTCTTCATAATCACACAGCTTACTCCAATGTTAACGCTATTGCGATTTCTACTCATCTGCCTGCGATAGCTGCTGCCAATTTTTAATACCTGCGATGGCCCAAACATTCCGTTCATGCTATCTACAACATACTGACAACTCGTCTGCCTATAGTAGCTGCTGCCGCTCCTTTTATCTGTCATTCGTATTTGGGATCTTCCTCACCCTACCCTCCACGTCCTCTTCCAAGCGATGCAAGCCTTTCCAATCCCCACCACTTTCAGCTTTTTCCTTGGTTTGCCAACGGTCTGGACTTGATACTCCGTGTTTTTCAAAGGTTCGATTTCTTTGAACGAACCATCCCGATTGAATTGCAAGCTTTTCTTCCATGGAGAATTGTACAGAATTACTAAATCTCTTTTTTGAAATATTCAGGACTCTTTGTCTTAATACATGCTTCTATCTTGTCACTCATAACCTTGCTCAACAGTTTTACGTACATCTCCTAACTTCTCCATTACAACACGAGATATCTTCTTGCCATTTCCGTGACATTTACTTTTCGTTGATCGTTCTTTACCAGGGGCATATTCTTACCGTTGTACCATGATCATGACGAAAATTTATCGGGGAAGGAGGAAGTCCAAACCAACTATGACTTCGTCTACGATTTCCAATACTATAAATAAATGTAACACTGTCATATTTGATTATGACTTTACACGTGGCTTTTCTAGAACCGTGGTGTCCTCACCAGTTACTGTTCTCAACTTGGTTTCATGCAATGGACTTATTTTCTTATTGATCAAGTCAAATCGGATGGAGTGCGACGTGCCCGTATCCACAGTTAGCACTCGCTCATATCCATCCACATATCCACTGATAGTAACGTTGCTCGCTTTATTATCGATCTGCGAGACGGAGATTATGAGGAATTCTTCCTCAACTTTATGTTTTCGCGCTATTAATTGTCTGGTGGAGCCTATATTACAGTCGCGGGCGAAGTGTCCTGGCCTTCTACGGTTGTAACAAATCCTGATACTAATCCTTTTGGTGGTTGCACCACTACAACATTTCTCCTTGAAAAATTTTGACATTTTTCAGATGTCAGTTTCAGATATTCTCCCAGACTATCTCGATAACCCAAATTTGCTAATTCCTGCAGGGTCTTCTATGTAGTTCGTAGCTCATAGTTATCCCTTCCATTTGAGGGAGCTGTCTGCAAAATTTCCACTCCAGGTCCTTTATTTGCAGTTATTTGCTGTAGCCGTCTTTTCGAACTGCAGATTAAACATCTGGAAAGGGGATGTGCCGACAAATCAAGGTGATTTAATCCTGAGGTGCTCCACGAATTGGTTGGACGATGCAAAAGCAAATCGTAGACACGACTTTCCATTTCGTTGACTTTGGTCTCAATGAGTTCCTCTATTTTGTCTTGACGCTTCTATATTTTGTGCTGCCTCTCTTCGATTTCTCTCTTGAAGCAGTAAGAGCCGTTATGAAATACGTGCTTCCTGGTCTTGCATTTGTAATAAATGTTGGCATTCATTTGTGACATGCCTTGTGTAATTTTGGCATTCATTTGTGAAATTGCAGTCAATAGCATGTTCATGTCTATTCCCGTAGGTGAGCTAGGAACCTCTTCTTCAATCGTAGTTGCTGACTGCTTTTAAGGGGCAGTATCGTCACATCTTGAATTTTGACCATTTTCAATTTCTGTCGGCAATTTATTTAGCAATCTCACTTCTGACACTAGTTCTAATGATTTTTCTAATTAACCTCTATAATTTCCCAAATCCTTTGAGTTCGATCACGGAATTGCTAAATAAAAGTCCCAAGACTTGTTCGTTCGGCTTCTTAATTCGGCGTCGGAATTCACTCAACGTTTATTTACTCCTCAATAATTAAAATTTTGTCCACTACTAAATGATATATTTTACAATTCTTTATAATCACACAGCTTAATCCAATATTAACGAAACTGCGTCTTCTACTTTACTTTTATTTAGAAAGAAGTCATATAAATCTGTTACCATACGCAAATTGTAATTTGAGATGCATTTCTTATGCCATTTGGTATTAAACTATGATTTCGAAAAACATTAACTTCATATTTGATATAAAAGAATTGTGAGATCTGTCAGAACCGAATATAACTATACTGTAACATATAAAAAGAGACCGAATGTAGTTTTTTTTTGTAGTTTTTAAGTACTTTTAAGTACTTTGCGGTGCAAGTTTCTAATTCATACATCTATGTTTTATTTGCCTGTCCTTTTCATAACAGATATTGTAACCACGGTTACAATTTTTTGCGAAAATTTTACAGTGTTTTGGTGGTAAAAACATTCAAAGCAAGACAGCAGAGTCGTTTCATCGATTCATTGTTACTTTGATTTGACAATTTCTGAAAATTTATGGCATTTTAGTGATCTTTGTTCAATGATTGTTAAGTGTAGACTTAAAATTATTATGGTCTGCTAACATCAGCTTAAAATTTTATTAATTGAGACAGTATAGAAATAAGTTTTTATCTCTTGTTCTTTTCCTCGGCGGATTATTTTTTTCAAAAACTTTTATGCCATAATATGCTAATTACAACATACTTTGAATCGCAGAAAACCATTATTATGGTAAGAATTCCTGCTTATATTTCATTTTTAAATAGGACCAAACTTCTAAGTATGTCCTATTTATTAAAGAAGAAACTGGATTAAAGTTGAAACAGAGAATTTATTTTTCCATCTTTGTGTGGATCAACGTCAAAGTATGCTCTATATAATAGAAAAGACTATGTGGTAGTGGTTATAATTTTGTTCAAACTTGCTGTGGGTTTACTTTAAAAGTATCAATCATCGAAATTGGACGATGTGGTAACGGTTTTCATTGAAATCAATAACTCATTCCCTCTCTCATATACCTCTGGTTAAAATTAAGTTTTGCGTCTTTATGTGGGACTAATTTCAAAGTATGCTCCATCCAATATAAAAAAAATTTGACCGGACTGTGTGGTAAAGGGATTGAGGGATTATACTCTGAAATCAGTCAATTAGAACATCATTTTTTCCACATTGATGGGACTAATTTCTATTTATATATCCTTCGCAGTAAAGTGAGAATTATCCACATCCGATCACTCTGTGAAAAGTTTTGCGTTCTCAAACATAGAAAAATAAACGCGACGAATTGATAACCTTCTTTTCCACGGTTAAAATATGTAAACAAATGAAAAGGGATAAAATATATATTGTAATATTGTAATATTGTAACGATTTTGCTGAATAAAGGTCTATGATTTCCCAAATCCTTCGAGTCCGATCACTGTATTGTTAAATAAATGTCACTAACTATACAGTTTCTTATTTTAAAAATAATTGATTCAATGTCCTTTTATTACTCAGTAATTCCCAATTCAATTCAAAATTCACTTCGATATTTACAATCACTTGTATTACAACTTGCACAATGTTCTAATTTTACTTCACAGTAGTGTATTCAGCAACGCGTTCACTTTACGACTGATTAGCTTTGCGGCTGTGTGCCGCCCTTACATACTAGTCAGCTGTTCGCAACGAAAGTCTGGATTAATCGAATTGTTCTCGCCAACGAAGGTTCTCGTTTTACGCTCTAGAACATGCCAGTTATTACCTTCTCTCTTTCAACTGACATTCGCTTTCTTATTTTCGCCACACTGCCCTCCACCTAAGTGTTGTTCCAAACACCGCAAGCCTCTCTATGTGGACAACTTTCATCGGGTTTAGTTGTTCGATGATGATGTAGGGAACTTCCCAATTGCATTGAAGTTTTGGAGACAACATTTTTTTCTGTTGTAGGGATTGTACAGCAACACCAAATCTCCACTTTGGGAGCTTTCGGAGTTCATCGCTTTGCCATACCTAGCCTTCACTTTGTCATTCATAATTTGAGTCCGCTGTCGCACAAGAACATGTATCTCTTTTAACTCTTCCTCTAGAACGTTAGACGCTTCTTTCCCAATTTTTCTCGCATTATCATTTATTCCAAATTTAAATCGCTTGGCAACCGAAGCTCACTACCAAAGAGTATCCTTGCAGGTGTTTGACCCATTGTTTCATGCACTGTGGGCCGATATCCCATCAGGAACAGCGGTATATGTACATCCCAATCATCTTGATTCTTGTGCACCACTTTCCGCAAGTGCTCCTCCAGGGTCCGGTTGAATCGCTCTACCATGCCATCTGATTGAGGATCCAGGGCTGTCGTTCGTGTTTTCCGAATACCAAGTATCTGGCACATCTCCTGGAACACCGCCGATTCAAAGTTTCTCCCTTGGTCTGAGTGCAATTCTATATGCGCATCGTATCTGGTAACCCAATTGTGAGTGAAAGCATCCGCAACTATTGTGGCTTCCCGGTTTGGAATTGGGTAGACCTTAGGCCATTTACTAAAGTAGTCCATAACTACAAGAAGGTATTTGTTTTCTTATTAGCTCATAGGGAATAGAGCGGCTACAAAAATGGCAACCCGGTCAAATGGTCCCCTGAGTTATACTGCTTCATCTGCCCATGATTTCGTGATTTTGGCCTTTTAGCTACTATGCACTCCTCGCAGTTAGCAATCTACTCAGCGATCGATAGACGACAGTTAACCCAATAGAACCGCCATGCTCTATGCAAACAGCCAGATATCAATTCTAAGCTGTTTCATTGTGCCCAGTATGCCTTCGCGATGGGACTTTCCGCTGCTATTTGTTCCTTACTTGGCCGTCTATTCATCTCCAATGCGTGCATTAATAATTCCAACTCCGGATCTTCCTGCTGAGATATCCTTAAGTTTCTTGCCTCCCACTGTTCTGCAGGTGTAATTATCATTAGCCGGACATCTATTATGCCTTCCTTATCCTCGGCTTTTGAGCAGAGCTTACATTCCAAATTACATGTTGGACGGGACATAGCATCAGGATTTCCGTGCGTATTTCTTTTGCGGTGCTCGATGGTGAAGTTATAACCTTGCAGTCTCTCAATCATGCATGATTCGTTCTTACTAGGACATGTTGGTTTCCTAATAGACCGGCTATAGTAGGCAACTATCTTTTCCTGCCCATCAATCACTTGTGAAAGTACACCTCCTATGCCATAACTACTAGCAGCTGCATCCAGAATAAATGTTGCACCTGGAACCGGGAACGTTAGCATAGACGCAGTGCATAGCCGTTCTTTCAAAGCTTGGAAAGCCTCCTCTTGTTCAGTTTTTCACTCGAAAGATCTATTTTTCCTAGTGAGCTCATGGAGGCTATGAGCCACGCTAGCGAAATTCGGAACAAATCGGAGATAGTAAGTACACAGCCCATGAAAACTTTTTAATTCATGCAAATTTCTTGGTCATGGCCAATCCTTCACTGCTTCTATTTTTTCCGTTGCGGAAACGAAAAGCTGTCTTCTCTTTACCTTCTTCACTCACTTCTACTTGCAAATACCCGCTCTTAAGGTCGAGTGTTGAGAACCACTCTGTGCCAGTTAACGAGTATAGTGTACCATCGATCCTGGGCAGAGGATAGCTGTCGTTCTTTGTGACATAATTTTATCTTAGATAGGTCACGCAGAACCGCAACTGGCCATATTTCTTCTTCACAAATACTACCGGAGAGCTCCATGGACTTGCCGATGGTTCGATAACACCGCTTTCGCTCATTTCTTTAATTATCTGGCCAACAGCATCACGTTTAGCTAGTGGAACACTTTGAGGAGCTTGACGAATTTGCCTAGCCTCACCAGTATCAATGCAATGTTTCACTACGTTGGTCCTGCCTGGTTTGTTGCCATCCTTGTCGAATATGTTGCAGTATTTGCGGATAAGTTGGCTGGCATTGTCTTCCAACCCTTGCGTCCAGGCATTTATATCTTCCCGCATGTTCTTCCTGCCAATGGAGCCGATTTCCGATGAATCATTAGAGTTTAATATGGCTTCCACCTCTTGACATTGCCTTAATACAGCTCCACTAGGAATTTTTACCAGTGATCTGAAGTCATTTAGTACTCTCACTGGGTTGCGTCCATTCTTTTGCGTCTTAGCAAAAGTTTTACCAATAAATACGTCCGGTGTGGAATTCTGTGCTACTTCAACAACCCACTAGTTGTTTGTCCCACAATCTCCATAAAATTTCGCCCAACCAACTGCTTCTGACTAAGGTGTTATCAGTTCGGTGCCTTCTAAAACCTCTTGCTTGCTGCTGCATGTGGAATTATAGCCAGCGCTTGGTGGTACTTCCATGTTCTTATACTCCATAATTTTGTTATTCAAGTCGATCTTGATACCTTGATCCATCAAGAAGTCCACTCTTATGACTACCTCATATACAATCTGCGCAACTATAAAGCTGTGTAACATCGTCACATTCCCTATTGTGACCTCTCACCACCTGGGTGTCCTCACCAGTCGCCGTTTTCAATCTTGCTCGAGGTAATGGTCTCACTTCTTCAGCGATTAGGTCAGTTCGAAGGATGGAGTGTGATGCGCCCGCATCCAATGTTAATATTCGCTTTTGTCCATCCACAAAGCCACCAATAGTAATGTTGCTCGTTTTTCTACCGCGAGACAGAGATATTGGGGCATTCAATTGCAGGAGCCAGCATACGCCCCTTTAGGTTGGCTCGTTTTAGTTTAATGATTGAGAAGTTGATGGTTCATCTTCCACAGCCTTTCGTTTTCGCTGCACTTCCTGTCTGTTGGACCCATGTTGCATTCGCGAGCGAAGTGACCTGGTTTTCCACATAAAAAAATTGTCCAGCTTGATTCGTGATACCAGAACGGTTCATTCCTTCGATCGAGTTCAGCTTTTTCAATATTTCGGTGTTGTTGTAGTTGTAACCGCAGAAAATTCTCCAAATGGGGCTTCGGGGAACATTGCGGTAGTGGCAGTCCTTGGCCGGGCAAAAATCCGGGTCGTTCCGGTATAAAGACCCGACTGCCGCGGGAACTATGGATTTTAGTCGGCTCTTACTACAGACATGCCTTACCGCGGGTAAATTTTTGAACCCCTAACCCTATAATTTGTCAATATTTCGGTCATCATACTTGGTGTTTCTATCCCACTTTAATGACTTTGTATGCTGGTCTGCTTATGAGTGCCGCATACACAACAGCTTCAGCGAATGTTTACTCTGGATTCGCATTCCACTGATGAATCTTTGTATTTTTACCCTTTCGAGATGCTCACCCGATGCGTCCCCAAAAGCTAAATTAGCCAATCTCTCAATTTCCGAAGAATATTGCTGTAAAGATTCGTTGGATCTTTGGTCGCGCTTTTCCAACTCCATCTGGTAAATTTGTCTCCTGTGTTTGCTACCATAGCGTCTTTCTATAGCTCGCATTAATCGTAATCATTTCTCTCATACTCGGGAATAGTCTGAAAAAGTTGTGCAGCAGGTCCTTCAATGCAAAGAATAGTGCAGCACATTTTTCCTTTATGCTCCAGTTATTTGCTTAAAGACTTGGAAAGGAATTTTGCCGTCAAAGGATATTGTTTTTACCCTGGGAGCGTTCACTGAAGTGATTGGACTATTTAACTGCAAGTCCCAGACACGACCTTCTAATTCATTGACTTTGGTCTAAATTAGCTCTTCTAATTTTTCTTGCCGACCTTGCAATTCGTTGACTTTGGTCTCAATTAGATCCTCTATTTTTTCTTGCCGACCTTCCAGTTTGTTGACTTTGGTAACAATTAGCTAATTCATTTTGTCTTGACGCTCCTCGAGTTTATCCTGTCATTCTTTAAGTTCTGCATTGTGTCTCACCAGATTTTGCTGTAGATGTGAGATTGTTCCTTCTAATCCATTCACATTTTGTGAAATCTTGGCATCCATTATAGAATTACTGGTGTACTGTGCATCCAACTTTTGTGACATGTTGGCATCCTGTGCATCCAACTAGGAGCCTTTTCTTGAATCTTACTTGATGGCGGCTCCAACTCCTTCGGAGAATCAACAGTCTCTTCCTTCTCCATATCCTTCATGGATGTTTCTTCGTCCTCGCGACGGAATTCGTATTGGTTAAAGTCGATGCCTTCGACTTCCATTGCTTCTCGGAATCGTGATTTCAGCTCCGTTTTATTTCCTGACAATTCTTGACAATTTTCAAATTATTGTCCTTTGGGATTTGTTTAACAATCCCACTTTTGACACCAGTTGTAACGATTATGCCGAATAAACCTCGATGATTTCCCATATTCTTCGAGACCGATCACTGGATTATTAAATAAAAGTCACCAACTATACATTTTCTTATTTTATAAAGAATTTATTCATTGTCCTGTTATTACTCAGTAATTCACAATTCAATTCACCATTCACTTCACTGTTTACAATTACTTGTATTACAACTTGCACAATGTTCTAATTTTACTTCACAGTGGTGTAATCAAAAACGCGCTCACTTTACGACTAATTAGCTTTGCGGCTGTGTGTCGCTCTTATATACTAATCGTCTGATCGCAACTAGCCGCCAGGAATAATCGAACTGATCTCTATAACGAAGGTTCTCGTTTTAGACTCTACAACATGCCAGATATTGGCTTCTCTCGTTTATCTGACATTCGCTTCACATTTTCGCCACAATATGAATATACATTAGTGGTATTCTCTTAGTCCGAATTCAGTATGCTATTATAAGAATTTCGGATCGTTAAAAATACTGAACGACAATTTTAACGATTCAAGTATTTGCTATGCATATTATAACGATATTTGCTATCGCTTGAATACTGTGGCGAAAATGTGAAGCGAATGTTAAGTGAAAGGGAGAAGCCGATAACGGGCATGCTCTAGTGCTTAAATTGAGATCATTCGTTATCGAGAACGATTCGATCTTTCCAAGCGGTTAGTTGCGAGCCATTGACTAGTATATAAGGGTGACTCACAACTGCAAAGGGAATCTGTCGTATAGTAAACGTGTTGGCGATTACAGTACAGTGAATAATAAGAAATAGTGCATTGTGAAAGTTATAATACAATTGATTGTAAATAATGAAGTGAATTGTTAATTACTGAGTAATAAAAGGACATAAAATTCTTTTTAAAAATAAAAAACTACAAACAAAGTTTGTGACTTTTATTAAACAATCCAGTGATCGGACTCGAAGGGTTTGGCAAATCATCAAGGTTCATTCAGCAAAATCTTAATAATACTGTTACGATTTTGCTGATTAACCTGGATGATTTCCCAAATCCTTCGGGTACGATCTCTGGATTGTTAAATAAAATCGTCAACTTAATTTGCAGTTTCTTTATTTATAAAGAATTTAATTAATGTCCTTTTGATTACTCAGTAATTCACAATTCAATTACAATTTACTTTACTATTTACAATCACTTGTATACAACTTTCACAATGTACTGTTTTTATTACTTCAATGTAATGTACCCTCCAACGCTTTTACTTCACGACTCAATAATTTGGCAGCTGAATGTCGCTCTTATATAGTAGTCGGCCGCTCGCAACCAACCGTCTAGAATAACAGAGGCGTTCTCGCTAACGAATGTACTCGCTTCTCGCTACAGAATATGCCAGCTATCGGCTTCTCCCTTTCCTTTGTCCTTCGCTTTGCTTTTTCGCCACACTGCCCTCCACCTAAGTCTGATCGGGACGAAGCAGCAAGCCTCTCTAGGTGAACCACTTTCATCTTGTTTCTTGGCCTCCCAACGGATTGGATTCGATACACTATGTCGTTTAGTCGTTTGATTATCTTGTATGGACTTTCCCAATTGCATTGAAGTTTTGGGGACAAACCTCTCTTTCGTTGTGGATTGTACAGCAACACCAAATCCCCATTTTGGAAACCTTCGGAGTTCATCGCCTTGTCATACTTAGCCTTCATTTTGTCACTCATAATTTGAGTTCGCTGCCTCACATGAGCATGTATCTCTCTTAACTCTTCCTCGAGAACAGTAGACGCTTCCTTCCCAATTCTTCTCGCATCACCAGCTATTCCAAACTTTAAATCGCTGGGCAACCGAAGTTCACTATCAGACAATATCCTGGCAGGTGTTTGACCTGTTGTTTCATGCATTGCGGACCGATATCCCATCAGGAAAAGCGGTATGGGTGCATCCCAATCATCTTGATGCTTGTCCACTACTTTCCGCAAGTGCTCTTCGAGGGTCCGGTTTAATCGCTCTACCATGCCATCTGATTGAGGATCCAGGGCTGTCGTTCGTGTTTTTCGAATACTAAGTATCTGGAACATCTCTTGGAACACCGCCGATTCACAGTTTCTTCCCTGGTCTAAATGCAATTCTATAGGCGCACCATATCTGGTAACCCAACTGTAAGTGAATGCATCCGAAAGTGATTTGGCTTCGGAGTTTGGAATTGGGTAGACCTCAGGCCATTTAATAAAATAGTCCATAACCACAAAAACGTATTGGTTTCCTTGTCTGCTCATAGGGAATGGACCGGCTACATCCATGGCAACCCGCTCAAATGGTGCACCTGAGTTATACTGCTTCATCCGCCCATGACTTCCTGACTTTGGCCCTTTAGCTGCAATGCACTCCGTGCAATTAGCAATCCACTCAGCGACTGATTGACGACAGCCAACCCAATAGAACCGCTGCTTGATCTTCTCCAGCGTTTTTCATTGCCTAGGTGACCTCCACTAGGACCATTATGGAATTCCTTAAGAACAGCTCTAATTCTTAACCTCGGAACTACTATTACCTTTCGAGAGCACTGGCCATCTTCATTTTCCCATACTCTATGCAAACAGCCAGATATCAACTCTAAACTGTTCCATTAAGCCTAGTATGCCTTCGCGACAGGACTTTCCGCTGCCATTTGCTCCTTAATTGGTCGTCTATTTATCTCCAATCCGTACATTAATAATTCCAAGCCCGGATCTTCTTGCTGACATTCCCTTAAATTACTTGTCTCCCACTATTCTACTGATGTAGCTATCATTAGCCGGACGTCAAACTAAATGGTCAATGGGACATAGCGTCAGCATTTCCGTGCGTATTATCCCTGCGGTGCTCGATGGTGAAGTCATAACTTTGCAGTCTCTCAATCCATCGAGCTAGCTGCCCTTCGGGATTCTTGAACTGTAGTAGCCACTTCAGCGCTGCATGATCCGTTCAAATATTTGTAGAAGTGTTTAATGCAATCCACCAACGCTAATAGTTCTCTCCGAGTTACGCAGTAGTTCCGCTCTGGTTTCCCAATAGACCGGCTATAGTAGGCAACTGTCTTCTCCTGCCCATCAATCACTTGCGAAAGTACCCCTCCTATGCCATAACCACTAGCATCTGTGTCCAGAATAAATGTTGCACCTGGAACCGGGTACGCTAGCATAGGTGCAGTGCATAGTCGTTCTTTTAAAACCTCCTCTTGTTCAGTTTTCTACTCGAAAGGTCTATTTTTCCTTGTGAGCTCATGGAGACTATGAGCTACGCTAGCGAAATTCGGAACAAATCGGCGATAGTAAGTACACAGCCCAAGGAAACTTCTTAATTCATGCAAATTTCTGGGTCTCGGCCAATCCTTCACTGCTTCTATTTTTTCCTTCGCAGTACAAACGCTCTTCGTGGGGGGGGGGGGGGGGGTCGACCTAAGTAATTCACCTCCTTCTTGAATAAAGAGCACTTCTTAGGACGTAGTTTAAGACCAGCACCAGCTATTCTCTGGAAAACTTCTTCCAAACTACTCAGATGTTCATCGAAGCCCTTTCCCAATACGATGATGTCATCCACATACACCAAACAAGGCTTCCAGTGTAATTCTTTGAGCACATTGTCCATTAATCTTTTAAAAGTGGCAGGGGCGTTGCATAACCCAAATGGCATTACCGTAAATTGCCATAGACCGTTGCCAACACTATCTTCTTCACTCACTTCTACTTGCCAATACCCGCTCTTAAGGTCAAGTGTTGAGAACCATTCTGTGCCAGTTAACGAGTCTAGTGTATCATCGATCCTGGGCAAAGGATAGCTGTCTTTCTTTGTAACATAGTTTAATCTCCAATAGTCCACGCAGAACCGCAACTTACCATCTTTCCTCTTCACGAGTACTACCGGAGAGCGCCATGGACTTGCCGATGGTTCGATAACGCCGCTTTCGCTCATTATTATTTGACCAACAGCGTCACGTTTAGCCAGTGGAACGCTCCGAGGAGCTCGACGAATCGGTCTTGCGTCACCAGTATCAATGCAATGCTTCACTACGTTGGTCCTGCCTGGTTTGTTGGCATCCTTGTCGAATATGTTGCAGTATTTACGGATCATCTGGCTGGCCTTGTGCTTGTACTAGTCTTCCAACACTTGCGTCCATGCATTTATATCTTCCTCCATGCCCTTGCTGCCACTAGAGTCGATTCCAAATGAATCATTGCATTTGATGATAGTTTCTACCTCTTAACATTTCCCTAATACAGTTCCACTAGGAATTTTCAGCGGTGATGTCTCACTGGGATGCGTCCATTCTTTTGCGTCTTAGCAAAAGTTTTACCAATAAATACGTCCGGTGTGGAATTTTGTGCTACTTCAACAACCCACTAGTTGTTTGTCCCACAATCTCCATAAAATTTCGCCCAACCAACTGCTTCTGACTAAGGTGTTATCAGTTCGGTGCCTTCTAAAACCTCTTGCTTGCTGCTGCATGTGGAATTATAGCCAGCGCTTGGTGGTACTTCCATGTTCTTATACTCCATAATTTTGTTATTCAAGTCGATCTTGATACCTTGATCCATCAAGAAGTCCACTCTTATGACTACCTCATATACAATCTGCGCAACTATAAAGCTGTGTAACATCGTCACATTCCCTATTGTGACCTCAAATGTCGCTTCTCTCACCACCTGGGTGTCCTCACCAGTCGCCGTTTTCAATCTTGCTCGAGGTAATGGTCTCACTTCTTCAGCGATTAGGTCAGTTCGAAGGATGGAGTGTGATGCGCCCGCATCCAATGTTAATATTCGCTTTTGTCCATCCACAAAGCCACCAATAGTAATGTTGCTCGTTTTTCTACCGCGAGACAGAGATATTGGGGCATTCAATTGCAGGAGCCAGCATACGCCCCTTTAGGTTGGCTCGTTTTAGTTTAATGATTGAGAAGTTGATGGTTCATCTTCCACAGCCTTTCGTTTTCGCTGCACTTCCTGTCTGTTGGACCCATGTTGCATTCGCGAGCGAAGTGACCTGGTTTTCCACATAAAAAAAATTGTCCAGCTTGATTCGTGATACCAGAACGGTTCATTCCTTCGATCGAGTTCAGCTTTTTCAATATTTCGGTGTTGTTGTAGTTGTAACCGCAGAAAATTCTCCAAATGGGGCTTCGGGGAACATTGCGGTAGTGGCAGTCCTTGGCCGGGCAAAAATCCGGGTCGTTCCGGTATAAAGACCCGACTGCCGCGGGAACTATGGATTTTAGTCGGCTCTTACTACAGACATGCCTTACCGCGGGTAAATTTTTGAACCCCTAACCCTATAATTTGTCAATATTTCGGTCATCATACTTGGTGTTTCTATCCCACTTTAATGACTTTGTATGCTGGTCTGCTTATGAGTGCCGCATACACAACAGCTTCAGCGAATGTTTACTCTGGATTCGCATTCCACTGATGAATCTTTGTATTTTTACCCTTTCGAGATGCTCACCCGATGCGTCCCCAAAAGCTAAATTAGCCAATCTCTCAATTTCCGAAGAATATTGCTGTAAAGATTCGTTGGATCTTTGGTCGCGCTTTTCCAACTCCATCTGGTAAATTTGTCTCCTGTGTTTGCTACCATAGCGTCTTTCTATAGCTCGCATTAATCGTAATCATTTCTCTCATACTCGGGAATAGTCTGAAAAAGTTGTGCAGCAGGTCCTTCAATGCAAAGAATAGTGCAGCACATTTTTCCTTTATGCTCCAGTTATTTGCTTAAAGACTTGGAAAGGAATTTTGCCGTCAAAGGATATTGTTTTTACCCTGGGAGCGTTCACTGAAGTGATTGGACTATTTAACTGCAAGTCCCAGACACGACCTTCTAATTCATTGACTTTGGTCTAAATTAGCTCTTCTAATTTTTCTTGCCGACCTTGCAATTCGTTGACTTTGGTCTCAATTAGATCCTCTATTTTTTCTTGCCGACCTTCCAGTTTGTTGACTTTGGTAACAATTAGCTAATTCATTTTGTCTTGACGCTCCTCGAGTTTATCCTGTCATTCTTTAAGTTCTGCATTGTGTCTCACCAGATTTTGCTGTAGATGTGAGATTGTTCCTTCTAATCCATTCACATTTTGTGAAATCTTGGCATCCATTATAGAATTACTGGTGTACTGTGCATCCAACTTTTGTGACATGTTGGCATCCTGTGCATCCAACTAGGAGCCTTTTCTTGAATCTTACTTGATGGCGGCTCCAACTCCTTCGGAGAATCAACAGTCTCTTCCTTCTCCATATCCTTCATGGATGTTTCTTCGTCCTCGCGACGGAATTCGTATTGGTTAAAGTCGATGCCTTCGACTTCCATTGCTTCTCGGAATTATTTATTTCCTGACAATTCTTGACAATTTTCAAATTATTGTCCTTTGGGATTTATTTAACAATCCCACTTTTGACACCAGTTGTAACGATTATGCCGAATAAACCTCGATGATTTCCCATATTCTTCGAGACCGATCACTGGATTATTAAATAAAAGTCACCAACTATAAATTTTCTTATTTTATAAAGAATTTATTCATTGTCCTGTTATTACTCAGTAATTCACAATTCAATTCACCATTCACTTCACTGTTTACAATTACTTGTATTACAACTTGCACAATGTTCTAATTTTACTTCACAGTGGTGTAATCAAAAACGCGCTCACTTTACGACTAATTAGCTTTGCGGCTGTGTGTCGCTCTTATATACTAATCGTCTGATCGCAACTAGCCGCCAGGAATAATCGAACTGATCTCTATAACGAAGGTTCTCGTTTTAGACTCTACAACATGCCAGATATTGGCTTCTCTCGTTTATCTGACATTCGCTTCACATTTTCGCCACAATATGAATATACATTAGTCGTATTCTCTTAGTCCGAATTCAGTATGCTATTATAAGAATTTCGGATCGTTAAAAATACTGAACGACAATTTTAACGATTCAAGTATTTGCTATGCATATTATAACGATATTTGCTATCGCTTGAATACTGTGGCGAAAATGTGAAGCGAATGTTAAGTGAAAGGGAGAAGCCGATAACGGGCATGCTCTAGTGCTTAAATTGAGATCATTCGTTATCGAGAACGATTCGATCTTTCCAAGCGGTTAGTTGCGAGCCATTGACTAGTATATAAGGGTGACTCACAACTGCAAAGGGAATCTGTCGTAAAGTAAACGTGTTGGTGATTACAGTACAGTGAATAATAAGAAATAGTGCATTGTGAAAGTTATAATACAATTGATTGTAAATAATGAAGTGAATTGTTAATTACTGAGTAATAAAAGGACATAAAATTCTTTTTAAAATAAAAAACTACAAACAAAGTTTGTGACTTTTATTAAATAATCCAGTGATCGGACTCGAAGGGTTTGGCAAATCATCAAGGTTCTTTCAGCAAAATCTTAATAATACTGTTACGATTTTGCTGATTAACCTGGATGATTTCCCAAATCCTTCGGGTACGATCTCTGGATTGTTAAATAAAATCGTCAACTTAATTTGCAGTTTCTTTATTTATAAAGAATTTAATTAATGTGCTTTTGATTACTCAGTAATTCACAATTCAATTACAATTTACTTTACTATTTACAATCACTTGTATACAAATTTCACAATGTACTGTTTTTATTACTTCAATGTAATGTACCCTCCGACGCTTTTACTTCACGACTCAATAATTTTGCAGCTGAATGTCGCTCTTATATAGTAGTCGGCCGATCGCAACCAACCGTCTAGAATAACAGAGGCGTTCTCGCTAACGAATGTACTCGTTTCTCGCTACAGAATATGCCAGCTATCGGCTTCTCCCTTTCCTTTGTCCTTCGCTTTGCTTTTTCGCCACACTGCCCTCCACCTAAGTCTGATCGGGACGAAGCAGCAAGCCTCTCTAGGTGAACCACTTTTATCTTGTTTCTTGGCCTCCCAACGGATTGGATTCGATACACTACGTCGTTTAGTCGTTTGATTATCTCGTATGGACTTTCCCAATTGCATTGAAGTTTTGGGGACAAACCTCTCTTTCGTTGCTTCTTCTAACTTCATTCTACTTAGCCTTCATTTTGTCACTCATAATTTGAGTTCGCTGCCTCACAAGAGCATGTATCTCTCTTAACTCTTCCTCGAGAACAGTAGACGCTTCCTTCCCAATTCTTCTCGCATCACCAGTTATTCCAAATTTTAAATCGCTGGGCAACAGAAGTTCACTACCAGACAATATCCTGGCAAATGTTTGACCTGTTGTTTCATGCATTGCGGACCGATATCCCATCAGGAAAAGCGGTATGTGTACATCCCAATCATCTTGATGCTTGCCCACTACTTTCCGCAAGTGCTCTTCGAGGGTCCGGTTTAATCGCTCTACCATGCCATCTGATTGAGGATCCAGGGCTGTCGTTCGTGTTTTTCGAATACTAAGTATCTGGCACATCTCTTGGAACACCGCCGATTCAAAGTTTCTTCCTTGGTCTGAATGCAATTCTATAGGCGCACCATATCTGGTAACCCAATTGTGAGTGAATGCATCCGCAACTGTTTTCGCTTCCTGGTTTGGAATTGGGTAGACCTCAGGCCATTTGCTAAAGTAGTCCATAACCACAAAAACGTATTGGTTTCCTTGTCTGCTCATATGGAATGGACCGGCTACATCCATGGCAATCCGCTCAAATGGTGCACCTGAGTTATACTGCTTCATCCGCCCATTGACTTCGTGACTTTGGCCCTTTAGCTGCCAAGCACTCCGTGAAATTAGCAATCCACTCAGCGACTGATTGACGACAGCCAACCCAATACAACCGCTGCTTGATCTTCTCCAGCGTTTTTCATTGCCTAGGTGCCCTCCACTAGGACCATTATGGAATTCCTTAAGAGCATCTCTAATTCTTAACCTCGGAACTACTATTACCTTTCGAGAGCACTGGCCATCTTCATTTTCCCATACTCTATGCAAACAGCCAGATATCAACTCTAAACTATTCCATTAAGCCTAGTATGCCTTCGCGGTAGGACTTTCCGCTGCCATTTGCTCCTTAATTGGTCGTCTATTTATCAGTTCGGTGCCTTCACCTCTTGCTTGCTGCTGCATGTGGAATTATAGCCAGCGCTTGGTGGTACTTCCATGTTCTTATATTCCATAATTTTATTATTCAAGTCGATCCTGATACCTTGATCCATCAAGAAGTCTACTCCTATGATTACCTCATCTACGATCTGCGCGACTATAAAGCTATGTAACACCGTCACATTCCCTATTGTGACCTCACATGTTACTTCTCCCACCACTTGTGTGTCCTCGCCAGTCGCCGTTTTCAATATTGCTCCAGGTAATGGTCTCATTTCTTTAGCGATCAGGTCAGTTCGAATGATGCAGTATGATGCGCCCGTATCCGCTGTTAATATTCGCGCTCGTCCATCTACATATCCACCAATAGTAATGTTGCTTGTTTTTCTGCCAATTTGCGAGACGGAGATTATGAGGCATTCAATTGCAGGAACCAGCACACGCCCCTTTAGACTGGCTCGTTTTAGTTTAACGACTGAAAAGTTGATGGTTTATCCTCCTCAGCCTTCCGTTTGCGCTGTCCTTCCTGTATGCTGGAACCCGTTTTGCATTCGCGTGCGAAGTGACCAGGCTTTCCACATTTAAAGCATTTTCCAGCTTGATTCTTGCCACCAGAACGATTCATTCCTTCTATCGACTTCAGAGTTCTCAATATTTCGGTCATCACATCTGGTGTTTCAACCTCCACCTTATTGACTTTGTATGCTGGTCTGCTCATGAGTGCCGCCGTTTCACGTGTTTGAGCATACGCCACTGTTTCAGCGAATGTTAACTTTGGATTCGCATATTTCTCTCGCTTGGTGTAAACGTCTTTTATTCCGCTGATGAATCTTTGTATTTTCACCCTTTCGAGATGCTCACCCGATGCGTCTCCGATGGCTAAATGAGCCAATCTCTCAATTTCCGAAGAATATTCCTGTAGAGATTCGTTGAGTTTTTGGTCGCGCTTTTCTAACTCCATCTGGTAAATCTGTCTCCTGTGGTCGCTACCATAGCGTCTTTCCAGGGCTCGCATCAAACCGTCGTAATCACTCCTCTCATAATCAGGTATAGTTTGCAGAAGTTCTTCTGCAGGTCCTTCCAACGCAACCAATAGTCTTCTAGCCGTCTTCTCAAACTGGAGCTTAAAAACTTTAAAAGGAATTTTACCGTCGAAGGATGTTTTTTTTTACCCTGGGAGCGTTCACTGAAGCGGTTGGACGATTTAACAGCAAATCCCGGACAAGAACTGCTAATTCGTTGACTTTGGCTTCAATTAGCTCCTCTATCTTATCCTGTTGACCTTCCAATTTGTTTACTTTGGTCTCAATTAGCTCCTCCACTTTATCCTGCCGCTCCTCGATTTGATTATGTCTTTCCTTAAGTTCTGCATTCTCTTTTACCAGATCTTGCTGTATTTGCGTGATTGTTCCTTCTAATCCATCAAACTTTAGTGACAGCTTAGCATTTTGTTCATCCATCTTTTGTGAGATGATGGCTTTCATTTCAGACATATTTTGTGAATTACGGGCATCCTGTGCATCCAATTTTTGTGAAATTGCAGCCAATAACATGTTCATGTCAATACCCGCAGATTAGCTAGAAGCCTTTTCTTGAATCTTACTTGATGGCTGCTCTAACTCCTTCGCAGAATCAATAGCCTCCTCCTTGTCAATATCCTTCAAGGATACCTCCTCATCCTCGCGGCGGAATTCGTATTCGTTCAAGTCGATACCTTCGACTTCCATTGCTTCTCGCAGTCTCGATTGCAGCTCTGCCTTATTTCCTGTTGTAGACAATCCTCGCTTTGCCAACTCCTTCTTGAGAGGAGGTATCGTCAAATCCTGAATCTTCACCATTTTTCAGTTATTATCCTTTGGGATTTATTTAACAATCCCACTTCTGATACCAATTGTTACGATTTTGCTGATTAACCCCGATGATTTCCCAAATCCTTCGGGTACGATCTCTGGATTGTTAAATAAAATCGCCAACTTAATTTGCAGTTTCTTTATTTATAAAGAATTTAATTAATGTCATTTTGATTACTCAGTAATTCACAATTCAATTACAATTTACTTTACTATTTACAATCACTTGTATACAACTTACACTGTTTTTATTACTTCAATGTAATGTACTCTCCAACGCTTTTACTTCACGACTCAATAATTTGGCAGCTGAATGTCGCTCTTATATAGTAGTCGGCCGCTCGCAACCAACCGTCTAGAATAATCGAGGCGTTCTCGCTAACGAATAATCGAAGCGTTCTCGCTAACGAATGTTCTCGTTTCTCGCTAAAGAACACGCCAGCTATCGGCTTCTCTCTTTCATCTGTCCTTCACTTTGGTTTTTCGCCACAATACTTAGCGACAGTTTTAACGGTACGGTATTTTAACGATTAATTCGCTATCGCTTGATCAGCTGTTTTCGTTAACTAGACGATAAGTTCTTAATTAAACGACAAACAGTTTCGAGTGGTTGGACCCTTCGATAAAAGTTTTCATAATTTATTTAGGTTAAAATAAATAATATAAACGTTGAAATAAGATACAAATCAGGAAATTACCAAAAAAAAAAAAAATTAACTCAAATGTCCTTTGAGTATTTGGAATATGTTTTATCCCAAGATCAGGAAATAACGCACTATCCGTCAGTGAATAGAAGTTTGTTGTGAGAAGTGGAAGATCCTTTCATCCTGAGTGAAATAGAATTTCGAAAGTTATATCGGTTAACCACAGATTTAGTGTTCTATCGGTTAACCACAGATTTAGTTGATGAAATTATTTCTACGCTTGAGAGCCAACTAAAATGCAGGAGAATAACGGCGATATCTACAGAAAAGCATATAAATAATGCAACTTTCAAGTGTTTTTCAATTGTTAACTTTGTTAAATTGCTTAGCCGCTGTATACATAAAGTAACAGACGAAATAATCCGTTCGATGTTTTTCCCATAGGTTGATTTTCTACGATTCAAATAGAACGGCAAGCTTCGAAGAAAAAAATCATCAAACTCACCATTTGTTGAAGACAATATTCGGGCTATCGATTGCACTGCAACCACCATGAAGAGAATTTCTTTTTTAATTGTTGGATAACACAGTTCAATATATTGTTACGATCTTGCTGAATCAACCTCGATGATTTCCCAAATCCTTCGGGTACGATCTCTGGATTGTTAAATAAAAATCGCCAAATTAATTTGCAGTTTCTTTATTTATAAAGAATTTATTTAATCTCCTTTTATTACTCAGTAATTTACAATTCAATTACAATTCACTTTACTATTTACAATCACTTTTATACAACCTTCACAATGTACTGTTTTTATTACTTTACTGTAATGTAATCACCAATGCGTTTACTTTATGACTGATTACTTTTGCAGTCATGTGTTGCCCTTATATACTTGGCTGCTGCTTGAAAACGAAACCCTGGAATAATCGAGTCGTTACGATAACGTCTCGTTTTCGCTCCAAAACATGCCAGTTGTCGGCTCCTCTCTTTCATCTGACATTCGCTTCGAATTTCCGCCACACTTCCCTCCACCTTAGTCTGATCGTCCCGATCAGACACATTCGCTGTTCCGAACGCGGCAAGCCTCTCTAGGTGAACCACTTTCATCTTGTTTCTCGGCCTCCCAACGGTTTGGATTCGATACACTACGTCGTTTAGTCGTTTGATTATCTTGTATGGACCTTCCCAATTGCATTGAAGTTTTGGGGACAAACCTCTCTTTCGTTGTGGATTGTACAGCAAAACCAAATCTCCATTTGGAAGCCTTCTGAGTTCATCGCATTGTCATACCTAGACTTCATTTTGTCACTCATGATTTGAGTTCGCTGCCTCACAAGAGCATGTATCTCCCTTAACTCTTCCTCGAGAACAGTAGACGCTTCCCAATTCTTCTCGCATCACCCGTTATTCCAAATTTTAAATCGCTGGGCAACCGAAGTTCACTATCAAACAGTATCCTGGCAGGTGTTTGACCTGTTGTTTCATGCATTGCGGACCGATATCCCATCAGGAAAAGCGGTATGTGTACGTCCCAATCATCTTGATGCTTGTCCACTACTTTCCGCAAGTGCTCTTCGAGGGTCCGGTTTAATCGCTCTACCATGCCATCTGATTGAGGATCCAGGGCTGTCGTTCGTGTTTTTCGAATACTAAGTATCTGGCACATCTCTTGGAACACCGCCGATTCAAAGTTTCTTCCTTGGTCTGAATGCAATTCTATAGGCGCACCATATCTGGTAACCCAATTGTGAGTGAATGCATCCGCAACTGTTTTCGCTTTCTGGTTTGGAATTGGGTAGACCTCAGGCCATTTACTAAAGTAGTCCATAACCACAAAAACGTATTGGTTTCCTTGTCTGCTCATAGGGAATGGACCGGCTACATCCATGGCAACCCGCTCAAATGGTGCACCTGAGTTATACTGCTTCATCTGCCCATGACTTCGTGACTTTGGCCCTTTAGATGCCATGCACTCCGTGCAATTAGCAATCCACTCAGCGACTGATTGACGACAGCTAACCCAATAGAACCGCTGTTTTTTATTGCCTAGGTGCCCTCCACTAGGACCATTATGGAATTCCTTAAGAACATCTCTAATTCTTAACCTCGGAACTACTATTAGCTTTCGAGAGCACTGGTCATCTTCATTTTCCTACACTCTATGCAAACAGCCAGATATCAACTCTAAACTGTTCCATTAAGCCTAGTATGCCTTCGCGATAGGACTTTCCGCTGCCATTTACTCCTTACTTGGTCGTCTATTTATCTCCAATCCGTACATTAATAATTCCAAGTCCGGATCTTCTTGCTGACATTTCCTTAAATTACTTGCCTCCCACTCTTCTACTGATGTAGCTATCATTAGCCGGACGTCAAACTAAATGGTCGACGGGACATAGCGTTAGCATTTCCGTGCGTATTATCCCTGCCGTGCTCGATGGTGAAGTACTTTGCAGTCTCTCAATCCATCGAGCTAGCTGCCCTTCGGGATTCTTGAACTGTAGTAGCCACTTCAGCGCTGCATGATCCGTTCAAATATTTGTAGAAGTGTTTAATGCAATCCACCAACGCTAATAGTTCTCTCCGTGTTACGCAGTAGTTCCGCTCTGGTTTCCCAATAGACCGGCTATAGTAGACAACTATCTTCTCCTACCCATCAATCACTTGCGAAAGTACACCTCCTATGCCATAACCACTAGCATCTGTGTCCAGAATAAATGTTGCACCTGGAACCAGTTATGCTAGCATAGGTGCAGTGAATAGTCGTTCTTTTAAAGCTTAGAAAGCCTCCTTTTGTTCAGTGAGCTACGCTAGCGAAATTCGGAATAAAGCGGCGATAGTAAGTACACAGCCCAAGAAAGCTTCTTAATTCATGCAAGTTTCTGGGTCTTGGCCAATCCTTCACTGCTTCTATTTTTTCCTTCGCAGTACAAACGCCTTTCGTGCTTACTTGACCTAAGTAATTCACTTCCTTCTTGAATAAAGAATAAGAAGTGCTCTCTTTCACTTAGTTTAAGACCAGCGACAGCTATTCTCTGAAAAGCTTCTTCCAAATTACTCAGATATTCATCGAAGCTCTTTCCCAATACGATGATGTCATCAAGATACACCGAACAAGTCTTCCAGTGTAGTCCTTTGAGCATATGGTCCATTAGTCTTTCAAAAGTGGCAGGAGCGTTGAATAACCCAAATGGCATTACCGTAAATTGCCATAGACCGTTGCCAACACTAAAGGCTGTCTTCTTCACTCATTTCTACTTGCCAATACCCGCTCTTAAGGTCAAGTGTTGAGAACCATTCTGTGGCAGTTAACGAGTCTAGTGTATCATCGATCCTGGGCAAAGGATAGCTGTCTTTCTTTGTGACATCGTTTAATCTCCGATAGTTCACGCTTTGCCAATTCCCTCTTGAGAGGAGGTATCGTCAAATCCTGTATCTTGACCATTTTTCAATTATTATCCTTTGGGATTTATTTAACAATCCCACTTCTGACACCAATTGTTACGATCTTGCTGAATCAACCTCGATGATTTCCCAAATCCTTCGGGTACGATGAATAAAAATCGCCGACTTAATTTGCAGTTTCTTTATTTATAAAGAATTTATTTAATGTCATTTCATTACTCAGTAATTCACAATTCAATTACAATTCACTTTACTATTTACAATCACTTTTATACAACCTTCAAGTCGCCGACTATCATTCAAAGCGATCAGACGTGTGTGTATCACAGTGTTCAATAGTATATCAAGTACCGCTATTTTTCTTATTTCTTTGGACAACCGTTTGTTTACTTGTTTTGCACATTTAACACGTGTGCAGTAGTCATAGAATTTTCATAAAAAATTTAATAAAGTAATTTCCCAACCATGTCGTGGCCTCCGGATAGGCCACCAAATCGGTTTTCCGAGTTGATGGTTTTGGACGATAATCCGAACAAAAAGAAAAAATCAAACGCCAAAAAAGTTAAATTTCCAGCACTAATCCCTAAAGCTACTCCAACCAGTAACCCTAGATTTATCCTGATTTCATCTGCTGATAGTAATATCAAACTCTCCCATTTAAGCCCATTCGCCATTAAAAAGTGCATTGAGACGGGAACCTACTCATCTTGACACGTAATGCCCAAGTCGCGGATAAGTTCCTAAAAGCCAAAGATTTCTCTAATTTATGCCCTATAAATGTAAAGCTACATGAAAGTTTGAACTCGGTTAAAGGTGTAATATACGCTCCCTGTCTAAAACACGTGCCCGAAGATGAAATCATTAAAGAGATGAAAAATCAAAACGTCACCGGTGTTTACAAATTTACTCGCCAAGTTGAAAACAAATCTGTCCCTACTGGCCTCATGGTACTTACGTTTGATCTTTTCCGGCTCCCGGAAGCTGTGGATATCGCCTGGTATAAGGTGAAAGTACAGCCGTACGTTCCAAACCCAATGCGTTGCAAAAATTGCCAACGACTTGGGCATACACAAAAACGATGCAACAATGACACAGCTTGCAACAATTGCAATCTTCCTCCTCATTCCCCAGAAAAATGCCCAAGGACTTTCTGCGCCAATTGCACCAGTGAGCATCCAGCATCAGACAGAAATTGCCCCCAATACTTACAAGCCAAGGAAATTCTAAAAATATTAACACTAGAAAAATGCAGCATTGCAGAAGCTCGCCGTAAATATAAAGAAAGACTACCCTTCCAACAACAAGCAGCTACATTTGCGAATATCACCAAAGCCATTCCCTCCCAAGCAACAAAATCCATACCCAATTCACAAAGTACATCTTCTATCTTAACAATCACTCAAAATAAAATACCCAAATCAACAATACCAAAACATAATGAGAACAACAAAACTAACCTAACAAACACTCCTGAAAAAATCAACCCAAACACCACCGACTCAAATAACTCAACATCCTTTTCTACCCCAATTTCTATCAGTCCAGAGCCCCAAAGCTCGGACAGTTTAATAAATTCACCATCTACATTTGTATCCCCAATTTCCCAATTTACACAAAATTTACTAAAAACCAAAGACTACTACGTCAATCCTTCAGAGAACCTAGATGACTCTATGGACTCTTCCTAGGAAGATCCATAGAGCAAGCTTAGTTCCAAAAAAAAAAAAAAATAAATAAATAAATAAATTCTTAAACACTATCTTTTTTGTAAACTCGAATTCACAAAAATTGTATAGTACTTTTCTTTTCTGCAATTAATTATGGACTTTAATATTCTCCAGTGGAATATGAAAGGCTTCATAAATAATTATTCAGAACTCCAAATGCTTGTTCAGCACCACAACCCCTACATTATCGCTATACAAGAAACCCACTGCAACATTAACTTTACCCCTATTCTCCCGAGAGGCTACCAAGGCTACTTTACTAACTGCCCTTCAAACACCCAATCAAAACAAGGCACTTCCATCCTAGTTAAGGACATAATACCTCATAAGCAAATAAATATTAACACTCAGCTTCAAGTGACTGCAGTAGAGATTGAAACCAGTATATAGGTCACTATCTTATCGATATACATACCTCCAAGTCAAACGTTCAATAGCACTGATCTAAAAAACATTTTTATGTAAATTAACACTCCTATTCTTGTTCTAGGAGATTTTAATAGTTGGAGTAACTTATGGGGCTCTAGTGTGGTTAATCACCGAGGACCTGTAGTCGAAAATTCAATTACATAATCTAATCTATGCGTTTTGAATGATGGTAGTGCAACTCACTTCTCCACCTACTCCACGTTTACACACATAGACATCTCTCTCTGCTCACCTTCACTTCTCCCATTGATCTCATGGTAAACGATTGATGACCTACATAATAGCGACCACTTTCCTATAATCTTGAAAATCTCTCAACACGAATCTACCGTGGCGAACAAAATACCCTCCCAAATTTTTACTAAACCACGCAGACTGGGACAGTTTTGCAAGGATAGTTCACTTAGACTTAGAAGCCAGAACGCCCACTACCTCCCCTAATCACGAAGCTGCAAATTACACAAAAGCCATCCGAGTCGCTGCAAATCGCTCTATCCCACAAGCACGGTACGGCAAAAGACATAATGTTGTGTGGTGGAATAGAGACCTAGCTAAACTGAGATCCGAAAAAATGGAAGCTTGGCACAAATTTAAAGCTAACCCCCTACCTCAAAATCTAATTCTTTACAAAAAAACGAACTCAAAATTCCGTAAAGAAATGAAAATCCAAAAGAAAAATAGTTTTATGCATTTCACTGAATCCATCAACCCCAACTCCTCAATAGCTACAATATGGAGCAAAGTCAACAGGCTCGATAATAAAAAGACCGTCAAACCGCCCATTACTCTGAAATTTAACAACGTCTCCACATCTGACCCAAAAACAATTGCAAATATATATGCATCCGAATGGTCGAACTTCTCATCAGATACAAATTTTTCGAATGAATTTCAGTTAGCTAAAAGCCATGTTCAAAACCTTACAACGTCACCTAATGTCCACCCGAAAGCTATGATTATCGACGACTCCATAACAATTACCGAATTAAAAATGCGTCTTGACAAAGCCAAAGGGAAAACACCGGGATTCGACCGCATCTCGTATGCCATGTTGAAGACAACATCCCCACTTGCCAAATCTCGTCTACTATCACTTTATAACAATATTTTTAACTCCGGTATAATCCCACAGAACTGGAAATCAGCCACGATTATCCCCATCCTTAAACCCAATAAAAATCAACTCTCAACAAGCGGATACCGACCAATCTCGCTACTACCTTGCCCTTCAAAGATCCTAGAACGAATAATAGCCAGTCGGATAAATTGGTTCACCGAAGTCTTACATCTCATAGATCCTTGTCAAGTAGCATTCAAACCAAACAGCGGATATGCCGACGCTCTGCTCCACATAGATTACTATGTTACCAAAACACTATCAGCACGTCATCATGCAACTATCCTTTCGGTCGATTTCGAAAAAGCCTTCGAACGAATCGGTGCACATGTTATACTTAAATGCTTGCAAAACTGGGGAGTTGGACCGAAAATCTTTGGTTATGTCAAAGCTTTTTTGTCAAACAGACGATTCAGGGTAAGAATAGGTAATACCTTCTCTAACCTATATCCACTTAACAATGGAATTCCCCAAGGATCTCCCTTATCTGTTACTCTCTTTACCATCGCATTCAACGAAATTAGCAAAATTATCAAAACGAACAACGCTATAGAGCATTGCTTCTACGCTGATGATTTATACATTCTCTGCAAGAGAGATGCCACTGAAACAAAAACCATATTAGAAAATGTAGCAAAAGACATCTGCAATTGGTCCAAATACTCTGGAGCCAAAATATCTCTAGATAAAACAAAAAACTTTCATGTGTGTAGAAAGCGCAAATGCGACTTCAACAACCTTAAAGTAAAAATTGACAATTTCGAACTAGAAAACGTTAAACAACTTAAAATATTAGGTATTATTTTCTCCAATAACTACAGATGGAACAACCATTGTTTAGAGTTAAAAAAGTCATTAGCTGCCAGAGTAAACTTAATTACATACCTATCCAGTAAAAAATGTTACATACACATTAATACACTAATCTATCTCACTAAGGCATTAGCTTTAAGTAGAATAGACTATGGGCTCTACCTCTACGGCAAATCTCCGATAGCCACACTGAAAATTTTCACTCCGCTTTACCACCAAGCCGCAAGAGCGTGTATCTACGCCTACAGAACAACACCTATAAGGAACATACTGGCAGAAGCAAGCTTACCTACAATTGAAGAAAAAATCCACCACAATCTTGCACGACTAATTCCCAAAGTCCTATTTGCAAGTGACTCCATAGTCAACAGAGACGTAAAAATCATAATTCAAAACATGGCTAGTAACACCCCAAGTTTACTATCAAGCCTACAAACAATACTCAATACCGCCACAAACTTGGGACTGTCCTACGTAGAATACGATCCCCAAATTAACAATCCACCTTGGAAAATCAAAAGGGTATCATGCGACCTAATCCTCTCTAGCCTTAAAAAACAAGACACCTCTCCTACCATCTACCAACAGCTCTTTCAAGAACGCAAAACACACTACGAGTCAGAAAATTGGACACTGTGGTACACGGATGGGTCTAAAAATAACAATAAACCTGCAAGTTACGCAATTGTAGACACAAATGGTCAAACCTTGAGGGTACAAATCCTAACAGACATTGCCTCAGCTTTTACCACTGAAGCAGTTATCCATGGCACTAGAAGAAAATATTAAAGTAATAATTTGCACCGACGGTATGTCTGTTTTGAAAGCAGTACTTAACCCAAGAACAACTTCAAAGATAATCCAGCTAATCAGAGATAATCTCATTAATAATAGCGAGAAAGTCAGACTCCTTTGGACACCCGGACACGTAAACATCTCGGGTAATGAAGCAGCAGATATTGTAGCCAAGTCGGCCAGCAACCTCCCTGTCACTTCAAATAGTACAATTGAAAAAATAGATATGCGTCGATTTATTCTACAACAACTACGGAAAGACGACATAGAAAAATGGCACAGCTACAATCATCATCACTACAAAGCTATGAATCAAAATCTGGTTACTCCAACATACCCAACAAACATCTCGAAAAAACAAATTGAAATATACTCCCGCATTCGCCTTGGACATACCCGCTACACGCATCAATATCTACTCTCACGAGACCCAATCCCAACATGTGCATTCTGCCAAAACGCATTAACTTTGAAACACATCTTCGCTGATTGTACCGCCCTACAAGCAACTAGAAGCACCTATATCAAAGAAAATTGGTTAAACATATTAAAAAATCCTACAAATGACAACCTGAAATCCGTATTTAACTTCACTAAAGTCATCAAAGCTCAAATTTAATAATTAGAATAGCAATTAACTATCATTTTATATTTACGCTTAAGCTATAGTATAGAGCTGATAGCCCTGGCAGCTAGTGCTCAATCCTTTTTAACATGTTAATTTATTTAATTTGTTAATAAATCATAATAATAATAATAATAATATACAACCTTCACAATGTACTGTTTTTATTACTTTACTGTAATGTAATCACCAATGCATTTACTTTACGACTGATTGCTTTTGCAGTTGTGTGTCGCCCTTATATACTTGTCTGCTGCTTGAAAACGAAACCCTGGAATAATCGAGTCGTTACGATAACGTCTCGTTTTCGCTTTAGAACATGCCAGTTGTCGGCTCCACTCTTTCATCTGACATTCGCTTCGCATTTTCGTCACAATATATATTTTGTGTAAATGTGATCCTAAAATACCCAGGGGCATGACCCGATTCATTTATTTGGAAACAAATTTTTTTTACTTTTTAATTAATTGCAACTCATTTATTAAATAATTACTATCACGAATTTATTTGTTTTTGTCATTTCTCTTTGTGCTTTTCGCATGTATTGATATTTTTTAAGCTGTGGTCTTAAGCTTATCTCCATTTTAATAAAAGGGAAATGTCAGCTAACAACAATCGTTATAATTAATTTACGAATCATCCCATCGTTAGTGTAAGCGACAAAATTCGTTCGTTAACAACTCGAAATATCATATTGTTACGATCTTGCTGATTAACCTCGATGATTTCCTTAATCTTCCGGGTACGACCTCTGGATTGTTAAATAAAATCGCCAACATAATTTGCAGTCTCTTTATTTATAAAGACTTAATCAATGTCCTTTTAATTATTCAGTAATTAACAATTCAATTACAATTTACGTTACTATTTACAATCACTTGTATATAACTTTCACAATGTACTGTTTTTATTACTTCAATGTAATGTAACCTCCACGAGTTTAATTCACGACTGATTGCTTTTGCAGCCGTATGTCGCCCTTATATACTTGTTTGCTGCTTGAAAACGAAACCCCTGGAATAATCTCGTCTATACGATAATCCTCTCGGTTACGATAATCGTTTCGGTTACGATAATCGTCTCGTACGCTCTAGAAGATGCCAGTTGTCGGCTCCTCTCTTTCATCTGTCATTCGCTTCGCATTTTCGCCACACTGCCCTCCACCTAAGTCTGATCGTCCCGATCAGACACATTCGCTGTTCCAAACGCAGCAAGCCTCTCTAGGTGGACCACTTTCATCTTGTTTCTCGGCCTCCCCACAGTTTGTATTCGATACACTACGTCGTTTAGTCGTTTGATTATCTTGTATGGACCTTCCCAATTGCATTGAAGTTTTGGGGACAAACCTCTCTTTCGTTGTGGATTGTACAGCAACACCAAATCTCCATTTTGGAAGCCTTCGGAGTTCATCGCCTTGTCATACCGAGCCTTCATTTTGTCACTCATAATTTGAGTTCGCTGCCTCACAAGAGCATGTATCTCTCTTAACTCTTCCTCGAGAACAGTAGACGCTTCCTTCCCAATTCTTCTCGCATCACCAGTTATTCCAAATTTTAAATCGCTGGGCAACCGAAGTTCACTACCAAACAGTATCCTGGCAGGTGTTTGACCTGTTGTTTCATGCACTGCGGACTGATATCCCATCAGGAAAAGCGGTATGTGTACATCCCAATCATCTTGATTCTTGTCCACTACTTTCCGCAAGTGCTCTTCCAGGGTCGGGTTGAATCGCTCTACCATGCCATCTGATTGAGGATGCAGGGCTGTCGTTCGGGTTTTGCGAATACCAAGTATCTGGCACATCTCCTGGAACACCGCCGATTCAAAGTTTCTTCCTTGGTCTGAGTGCAATTCTATAGGTGCACCGTATCTGGTAACCCAATTGTGAGTGAATGCATCCGCAACTGTTTTCGCTTCCTGGTTTGGAATTGGGTAGACCTCAGGCCATTTACTAAAGTAGTCCATAACCACAAGAACGTATTTGTTTCTTTGTCTGCTTAGAGGGAATGGACCGGCTACATCCATGGCAACCCGCTCAAATGGTGCACCTGAGTTATACTGTTTCATCTGCCCATGACTTCGTGACTTTGGCCCTTTAGCTGCAATGCACTCCGTGCAGTTAGCAATCCACTCAGCGATCGACTGCCGACAGCCAACCCAATAGAACCGCTGCTTGATCTTCTCCAGCGTTTTTGTAATGCCTAGGTGCCCTCCACTAGGACCATTATGGAATTCCTTAAGAACATCCGGAATTCTTAACCTCGGAACTACTATAAGCTTCCGAGAGCACTGGCCATCTTCACTTTCCCATACTCTATGCAACGTTGGCCGTCTGTTCACCTCCAATCCGCGCATTACCAATTCCAAGTCCGGATCTTCTTGCTGACATTTCCTTAAGTGACTTGCCTCCCACTCTTCTGCTGATGTAACTGTCATTAGCCGGACGTCTATTATGTCTTCCTTACCCTCGGCTTTTGAGCAGTGCTTACATTCCAAACTACATGGTCGACGGGACATAGCGTCAGCATTTCCGTGCGTATTACCCTTGCGGTGCTCGATGGTGAAGTCATAACTTTGCAGCCTCTCAATCCACCGTGCAAGCTGTCCTTCGGGATTCTTGAACTGTAGTAGCCACTTCAGCGCTGCTTGATCCGTTCTAACGCGGAAATGTTGACCATACAGATATTCGTGGAAGTGTTTAATGCAATCCACCAACGCTAATAGTTCTCTCCGCGTTACGCAGTAGTTCCGCTCTGGTTTCCCAATAGACCGGCTATAGTAGGCAACTATCTTCTCCTGCCCATCAATCACTTGCGAAAGTACCCCTCCTATGCCATAACCACTAGCATCTGTGTCCAGAATAAATGTTGCACCTGGAACCGGGTACGCTAGCATAGGTGCAGTGCATAGTCGTTCTTTTAAAGCTTGGAAAGCCTCCTCTTGCTCAGTTTTCCACTCGAAAGATCTATTTTTCCTTGTGAGTTCATGGAGACTGTGAGCTACACTAGCGAAATTCGGAACAAAGCGGCGATAGTAAGTACACAGCCCAAGGAAATTTCTTAATTCATGCAAATTTCTGGGTCTCGGCCAATCTTTCACTGCTTCTATTTTTTCCTTCGCAGTACACACGCCCTTCGTGGTTACTTGATGACCTAAGTAATTAACCTCCTTCTTGAATAAAGAGCACTTCTTAGGACTTAGTTTAAGACCAGCGCCAGCTATTCTCTGGAAAACTTCTTCCAAATTACTCAGATGTTCGTCGAAGCTCTTTCCCAATACGATTATGTCATCCAGATACACCAAACAGGTCTTCCAGTGTAGTCCTTTGAGCACATGGTCCATTAATCTTTCAAAAGTGGCAGGAGCGTTGCATAACCCAAATGGCATTACCGTAAATTGCCATAGACCGTTGCCAACACTAAACGCTGTCTTCTCTTTATCTTCTTCACTCACTTCTACTTGCCAATACCCGCTCTTAAGGTCAAGTGTTGAGAACCATTCTGTGCCAGTTAACGAGTCTAGTGTATCATCGATCCTGGGCAAAGGATAGCTGTCTTTCTTTGTAACATCATTTAATCTCCGATAGTCCACGCAGAACCGCAACTGGCCATCTTTCTTCTTCACGAGTACCACCGGAGAGCTCCATGGACTTGCCGATGGTTCGATAACATCGCTTTCGCTCATTTCCCTAATTATTTGGCCAACAGCGTCACGTTTGGCTAGTGGAACGCTTCGAGGAGCTTGACGAATTGGTCTTGCGTCACCAGTATCAATGCTATGCTTCACTACGTTGGTCCTGCCTGGTTTGTTGCCATCCTTGTCGAATATGTTGGAGTATTTGCGGATCATCTGACTGGCCTGGTGCTTGTACTTGTCTTCCAACCCTTGCGTCCATGCATTGATGTTTTCCTCCATCTTCTTGCTGCCAATAGAGTCGATTCCAGATGAATCATTGCTGTTAATAATGGCTTCTACCTCTTGACATTGCCCTAATACAGTTCCACTAGGAATTTTTACTGATGATCTGAAGTCATTCAATACTCTCACTGGGATGCGTCCATTCTTTCGTGTCTTAGCCAGGGTTTTTCCAATAAGTAAGTCCAGTGTAGAATTTTGTGCTGCTTCGACAACCCACAATTTGTTCGTCCCACAATCTCCATTAATTTTCGCCCAAATAACTGCTTCTGACTTCGGTGGAATCAGTTCACTGCCTTCTAAGAACACTTGTTTGCTGCTGTATGTGGAATCGTAGCCCATGCTTAGTGGTACTTCCATGTTCTTAAACTCCATAACCTTGTTATTCAAGTCGATCTTGATACCTTGCTCCATCAAGAAGTCCACTCCTATGATTACCTCATCTACGATCTGCGCGACTATAAAGCTGTGTAACACCATCACATTCTCTATTGAGACCTCACATGTTACTTCTCCCACCACTTGTGTGTCCTCACCAGTCGCCGTTTTCAATATTGCTCCAGGTAATGGTCTCACTTCTTTAGCGATCAGGTCAGTTCGAATGATGGAGTGTGATGCGCCCGTATCCACTGTTAATTTTCGCGCTCGTCCATCCACATATCCACCAATAGTAATGTTGCTCGTTTTCCTACCAATTTGCGAGACGGAGATTATGGGGCATTCAATTGCAGGAGCCAGCATACGCCCTTTTAGACTGGCTCGTTTTAGTTTAACGACTGAGAAGTTGATGGTTTATCTTCGTCAGCCTTCCGTTTTCGCTGTCCTTCTTGTATGCTGGAACCCGTTTTGCATTCGCGTGCGAAGTGACCAGGCTTTCCACATTTAAAGCATTTCCCAGCCTGATTCTTGCCACCAGAACGATTCATTCCTTCTAACGACTTCAGAGTTCTCAATATTTCGGTCATCACATCTGCTGTTTCAACCTCCACTTTATTGACTTTGTATGCTGGTCTGCTTATGAGTGCCGCCGTTTCACGTGTTTGAGCATACGCCACTGTTTCAGCGAATGTTAATTTTGGATTCGCATATGTCTCTCGCTTGGTGTAAACGTCTTTTATGCCGCTGATGAATTTTTGTATTTTCACCCTTTCGAGATGCTCACCCGATGCGTCTCCGATGGCTAAATGAGCCAATCTCTCAATTTCCGAAGAATATTCCTGTAGAGATTCGTTGGGTTTCTGGTCGCGCTTTTCTAGCTCCATCTGGTAAATTTGTCTTCTGTGTTCGCTACCATAGCGTCTTTCCAGGGCTCGCATCAATCCGTCGTAATCATTTCTCTCATAATCAGGCACAGTTTGCAAAAGTTCTGCCGCAGGTCCTTCCAACGCAACGAATAGTGCAGCAGATTTTTCCTCCATGCTCCATTTATTAGTTTCAGCCGTCTTCTCAAACTGGAGCTTGAAGACTTGGAAGGGAATTTTTCCGTCAAAAGATGGTGTTTTTACCTTTGGAGCGTTCACTGAAGTGGTTGGACGATTTAACTGCAAATCCCGGATACGACCTTCCAATGTGTTGACTTTGGCTTCAATTAACTCTTCTATTTTTTCTTGCCGACCTTCCAATTTGTTCGATTTGGTCTCAATTAGCTCCTCTATCTTGTCTTGTCGCTCCTCGATTTGATTCTGTCTTTCCTTAAGTTCTGCATTTCCTATCACCAGATTTTGCTGTATTTGTGCGATTGTTCCTTCTAATCCATCCAACTTTTGTGATATGCTGGCATCGATTGCAGATATATTTTGTGAATTACGGGCATCCTGTGCATCCAGCTTTTGTGATATGCTGGCATCGATTGCAGATATATTTTGTGAATTACGGGTATCCTGTGCATCCAGCTTTTGTGAGATTGCAGCCAATAACATGTTCATGTCAATACCCGCAGATGAGCTAGGGGCCTTTTCTTCAATCTTACTTGATGGCTGCTCCAACTTCTTCGCAGAATCAATAGCCTCTTCCTTGTCAACATCCTTCAAGGATACATCTTCATCCTCGCGGCGGAATTCGTATTGGTTCAAGTCGATACCTTCGACTTCCATTGCTTTTCGCAGTCTCGATTGCAGCTCTGCCTTATTTCCAGTTGTAGACAATCCTCACTTGGCCAACTCCTTCTTGAGAAGAGGTATCGTCAAATCCTGAATCTTCACCATTTTTCAGTTATTATCCTCTGGAATTTATTTAACAATCCCACTTCTGACACCAATTGTTACGATCTTGCTGATTAACCTCGATGATTTTCTTAATCTTCCGGGTACGACCTCTGGATTGTTAAATAAAATCGCCAATTTGCAGTCTCTTTATTTATAAAGACTTAATCAATGTCCTTTTAATTATTCAGTAATTAACAATTCAATTACAATTTACTTTACTATTTACAATCACTTGTATATAACTTTCACAATGTACTGTTTTTATTACTTCAATGTAATGTAACCTCCACGAGTTTAATTCACGACTGATTGCTTTTGCAGCCGTATGTCGCCCTTATATACTTGTTTGCTGCTTGAAAACGAAACCCCTGGAATAATCTCGTCTATACGATAATCCTCTCGGTTACGATAATCGTTTCGGTTACGATAATCGTCTCGTACGCTCTAGAAGATGCCAGTTGTCGGCTCCTCTCTTTCATCTGTCATTCGCTTCGCATTTTCGCCACAATATCGATATTATTTACAGAATTCCCCTACAGGTCATGATTCGGTGCGCGGATTGCAATAGCAAAACAACAAAACACAAGCAAAAAAAAAATAAGCTACGATTGGAAAAATGTACTATACCCAAATCGATGCAAATTTTTTTCCCACAGGTTGTAAGAAGAAAAAATCAACCAAAATCAAATTTGGAAACTTTATAATACTAGAAAAATGTTAATTTCTAAACTAAATGTTCGAACTTATCTTATGTACTAGAAAACATCGAAATAAGAAAAAAAAAACGGACAAAATGGAAACCTTCAAATGACACCGGGTCAACAGACAATGCGAAAATTTTCATATTGACACGTGTGAAACACACATATTTTACGTGCTTAAAAAACCCTAAAAGACGGCGATAACAGATACACAAATACATCTTCTGCTTTTTCAGTTGTTCACTTACACAATCCCAATTATGCTCAAAGGGCAACTCCTTAGGCTAAAGGAGTTTTATTATCGATATTTGGACTTATATGTGTATAAAGAGACGGACGAATATACAAAAAAATAGAACCGATAATACATTATGGCTGTTATGACGCTGATTGTTAAAAAATGTTTTCATGTCCACTTGCGTATACTCGTACATATATTTGCGTATACATATTGTTACGATGTTGCTAATTAACCTCTATGATTTCCCAAATCCTTCGGGTACGCTCTCTGGATTGTTAAATAAAATCGCCAACTTAATTTGCAGTTTCTTTATTTATAAAGAATTTAATTAATGTCCTTTTGATTACTCAGTAATTCACAATTCAATTCCAATTTACTTTACTATTTATAATCACTTGTATACAACTTTCACAATGTACTGTTTTTATTACTTTACTGTAATGTAATCTCCAACGAGTTTAATTCACGACTGATTACTTTTGCAGTCATGTGTCGCCCTTATATAGATTTTTGCTGCTTGAAAACGAAACCCCCGGAATAAACGCGTCGTTTACGATAATCGTCTCGTTTACGCTCTAGAACATGTCAGTTGTCGGCTCCTCTCTTTCATCTGTCATTCGCTTCGCATTTTCGCCACACTGCCCTCCACCTAAGTCTGATCGTCCCAATCAGACACATTCGCTGTTCCAAACGCAGCAAGCCTCTCTAGGGGGACCACTTTCATCGTGTTTCTCGGCCTCCCTACAGTTTGGATTCGATACACTACGTCGTTTAGTCGTTTGATTATCTTGTATGGATCTTCCCAATTGAATCTCTCTCTTTCGTTGTGGATTGTACAGCAACTCCAAATCTCCATATTGGAAGCCTTCGGAGTTCATCGCTTTGTCACACCTAGCCTTCATTTTGTCACTCATAATTTGAGTTCGCTGCCTCACAAGAGCATGTATCTCTCTTAACTCTTCCTGGAGAACAGTAGACGCTTCCTTCCTAATTCTTCTCGCATCACCAGCTATTCCAAATTTTAAATCGCTGGGCAACCGAAGTTCACTACCAGACAATATCCTGGCAGTTGTTTGACTATTGTTTCATGCACTGCGGACCGATATCCCGTCAGGAAAAGCGGTATGTGTACATCCCAATCATCTTGATGCTTGTCCACTACTTTCCGCAAGTGCTCTTCCAGGGTCCGGTTTAATCGCTCTACCATGCCATCTGATTGAGGATACAGGGCTGTCGTTCGTGTTTTTCGAATACTAAGTATCTGGCACATCTCTTGGAACACCGCCGATTCAAAGTTTCTTCCTTGGTCTGAATGCAATTCTATAGGCGCACCGTATCTGGTAACCCAATTGTGAGTGAATTGCGGATGCATGCTGTTTTCGCTTCCTGATAATGATAATGATAATGATAATGATAATGATAATGATAATGATAATGTTAATGATAATGATAATGATAATGATAATGATAATGATAATGATAATGATAATGATAATGATAATGATAATGATAATGATAATGATAATGATAATGATAATGATAATGATAATGATAATGATAATGATAATGATAATGATAATGATAATGATAATGATAATGATAATGATAATGATAATGATAATGATAATGATAATGATAATGATAATGATAATGATAATGATAATGATAATGATAATGATAATGATAATGATAATGATAATGATAATGATAATGATAATGATAATGATAATGATAATGATAATGATAATGATAATGATAATGATAATGATAATGATAATGATAATGATAATGATAATGATAATGATAATGATAATGATAATGATAATGATAATGATAATGATAATGATAATGATAATGATAATGATATTGATAATGATAATGATAATGATAATGATAATGATAATGATAATGATAATGATATAATGATAATGATAATGATAATGATAATGATAATGATAATGATAATGATAATGATAATGATAATGATAATGATAATGATAATGATAATGATAATGATAATGATAATGATAATGATAATGATAATGATAATGATAATGATAATGATAATGATAATGATAATGATAATGATAATGATAATGATAATGATAATGACAATGATAATGATAATGATAATGATAATGATAATGATAATGATAATGATAATGATAATGATAATGATAATGATAATGATAATGATAATGATAATGATAATGATAATAATAATGATAATGATAATGATAATGATAATGATAATGATAATGATAATGATAATGATAATGATAATGATAATGATAATGATAATGATAATGATAATGATAATGATAATGATAATGATAATGATAATGATAATGATAATGATAATGATAATGATAATGATAATGATAATGATAATGATAATGATAATGATAATGATAATGATAATGATAATGATAATGATAATGATAATGATAATGATAATGATAATGATAATGAAAATGATAATGATAATGATAATGATAATGATAATGATAATGATAATGATAATGATAATGATAATGATAATGATAATGATAATGATAATGATAATGATAATGATAATGATAATGATAATGATAATGATAATGATAATGATAATGATAATGATAATGATAATGATAATGATAATGATAATGATAATGATAATGATAATGATAATGATAATGATAATGATAATGATAATGATAATGATAATGATAATGATAATGATAATGATAATGATAATGATAATGATAATGATAATGATAATGATAATGATAATGATAATGATAATGATAATGATAATGATAATGATAATGATAATGATAATGATAATGATAATGATAATGATAATGATAATGATAATGATAATGATAATGATAATGATAATGATAATGATAATGATAATGATAATGATAATGATAATGATAATAAATACACGGGCGTTGTTAGCAGGGCACGCCGATGTATACCATAAAATAAAATAGGAAAAATACAAGATTGATATTAGTTGTAATCCAATATTAGAGAGTTTTTATTTGTGAAAAGATTTCAATAGATAGATATTGATAGATGGATTTGGATAGATTTTACCTTATTAAATTGGGTTTGATTGATGAGGATGATGGCTGGATCGTGGCTCAGTTTTCCTTCTTGCGTGGTGTCATCTTGAATGCTGAATTTTTTGTGGCATAAAAAATTATTTAATACGAATCCGTTGTACAAACAGGGAACCGTAAACCGTGTTATTAAAAAGTTAACGAAAAAATCTTGTACATATTGGAAATACTAGGGTGGCACAAAATAGTGCGAATTTAGGCTTATGGCCTAAACATGCCGGCCCCTTGCGATAAGCAAAAAACTGAACACGCTAGCGCTCCAACCATCACTCCCATTTACATCGTTTTAATTGCTTAGAAATACATCCTTAGCGACGAGCACCTGTTAAAAATTGATTAAAATTAGAAATAAACTTGTGTGAAATTTCAGTGCATTATATTCAGTGCTTTTATTAAAATTCAATATTAATATGCTAATTTTTATTATTAGTCTTATTAAGTAATAATTATATATTTAGTATATTACGCTCGGCATGCTCCGGATAGCACGTATCCGAATATTGTGCTTTGGGCCAAGAATGGCCCGAACGTATTTGGTAGCGTGCCATGTAGCATGATTTCAGGGTATGCGTCGACACCCAGTACCAAGCGTATTGGCGCCGACACGTAAAAGCGCGGATCGGCGAGACGAATGTGGGCATAGTTTGTTGCTGTTGCAGGGTCTATGTTACCTGAGGGACTGATGCGCCCATAATTATTCACAATGGTTGCATGTATTGCCACCTGCTTAGTTTGTCCGTGTTTGCCTCGGAGACGTAGCAGACAGCCCCGTTGTCCTCCTATAAACGTTTCCTCTAGCCGCAGATCGTGGGCGAAGCCTGCGGAAATCACTGAGGTTGGAGAACATGCATCTATTAGCGCCCGTACTAGATGAAGGCGTCCATTAGCTTCCACTTTTACGACCGCGGTTGGGGCAATGGAATTACACCAGCGAAAATTGTTATTTTTTGTCAGCTCTTGGCTGACGAGACCACTTCGAAAATTGGTGAGCAGATTTCGCAGACTAATATCCCGTCTGCCCCGGTGTCTAGTAATGTGCATGTTTGTTTGTGGGCGGAAAGGCCTAGTTTCCCCTCCACGTTGTCGAATTGGTCGGCGAGGCCGGAAAGACCGAGTTTCCGGTCGTCGTTGTATCCTTCTCTCATGGGCAAGAGGGGGTCGGAAAGTCCGAGTCTCCGATCCCCTTTGTAAAGTCGGGCGGAAAGTCCTAGTTTCCGCTCCTGAATCATTTTTCTCTTGCCTTTCTGGTGGGAGAGACCTGGTCTCCGTCCCAGAGTCTGTGGCGTCTATGGACAAGATATCTTCTTCTTCCTCAGCCACCTGTTGGCTCCAAGATCTTGTCTCCTCCTCAAAATGTAATGTAGTGTGATGCTTCTCTCCACACCGACGGCATCTGCCCTCGCTTGTGCACTCTTTGGATTTGTGCGATACCGACAAGCAATTTGAGCAATAGCGACCCAACAATGCTTCTCGCAGCCTTTCTTCCGGTGTTTTTGCGCGATAAATTGGACATACCCTAATTGGGTGCCTTTCGTCGCACAAATGGCATGGGACCACGAACCGCTGGGGTTCCCGCTCGGCCTTCTTTCTAATTGCGGTGAAGCGAGTCATTTTTTCTGGAATGCGATTACTTCTTAATTTGGGAAGGGAAGATATGTTTGGTATCTCAGTTGGGTGGCGAGCGTCACGGTGAATATATACATATATGTGTATAAGTTAATATGGATCATTTTAAAGAGATGATTGAATTTCGTAAATGAATTGGTGTATGGGCTTTTCGGGCTCTGCGGGCTTAATATGTGGTAAATTCTAATTATAAGTTCATATTAAGAGATATTTATATTGCTTGTTCCTGCAATTTATGAACCTTCAGAATGAATAAGTTCGATATGAAGCTGGAGTATATATGAATATTTATCAATTGCGAATACGATCAGGCAAGACGTCTCCAATTCTAAATAACAATATTGCGGCGAAAATGCGGAGCAAATATCAGAGGAAAGAGGGAAGTCTATGACAGGCATGTTCCAGAGTGTAAAATCGAGAAGATTCGTTTTTGAGAACAATTCGATCCTTCCAGGTATTAGTTACAGACAACCGACTAGTATATAAGGGTGAAACACAACTATAAAGCCTATCAGGTTGATTCAGCAAAATCGTAACAAGCTGATATTCTAAATACGATCAAAAAAAGATAATCAAAAAATTTTCTTTTGTATCACCCACTCTTTACGTTCATATTACCCAGAATAAGCGCGAGCAACAGTTGGCAGCACTTCATTCAATTTGCTGAATGAGTGGCAATGCTTGCTTAATGAATGGCATCTCATTCATTCGGTTTTGTTCAAACGGTAATCATACGTTTGACAAATTTTACAAAAGTGTTCAGTGCAATTCGGCCGTGTATGCACGTGGGATTCGCGAGTGAAATTAATTGTAACAATTTAATGTGTATTTAAGTGAAAAGAATTAAAGAAAATTTATAAATTAAAATAAATAAATATGGTGCAAAAGTAAAAAGAGGAATATAATAAAAGAAGATTAAAAAGAAAGGTAAAAATATATAACAAACTTACATTTTTATATATGTTTGTATGTTTATTTGTGCACGCAATGCACTAAAGATTTAAAACTGCATGTGTCTGCTGACATCCCAGAGAGAAATACTGGGATTTTTTCTTTATTTTTACGAAAACGAAAAAAAAAAGCGGTGAATTTTTGTAATTATGCTGAACGTGTTGGTGCTGGCGCTCCAGTGTATTTAGCTGCTGTTATGGAATATTTGGCAGCCGAAGTTCTTGTTTGGTAAGTTTATTAGTGTTCCCTGCTCGGGTGCCATTGACAGACCGCGTTACAAAATTGTAAGTTTATTGTAATTTAATAATACTTCACATATTAATACTTTTATAAAATTTCATGTTTGTCAAGTCAACGGTGGCGGAGTTGGTATAGTGTGCGTGCTATTTCCAATTCTTCATCAAGCGAAAAAAAATCAGCTGAATATTTCGGAATTCTTTCTTATTACAAATCAGAGTCGGAATCTGATTTTGGTTGTCGTGGAGCTATTAGCCTCAGCAAGGCGGCAATAAAGGCACACGACATGCATTGGGTGGAAGTTCTTCAAATGTATAAAGAGGATTCTGGGAATACAGATACTACGTCTTTACGCCGCCATGGAAGTACGATGCCTTTACAATCGAATACGATATCAGTGGCTAGTGGCAGTAGTCTCAAAAAGATACAAAGGAACTTAAGGGAAAAAGTTGGTGAAATAGAGACGTTTAAGGATATACTTTTCGGTCAAATAGATACGCTTCAAAGATATTTTGATGCCTGTGTCGATGTTAACAAAGCAATTGGAAAACCTCTAGATCTGGGTGATGGACTGAAGCCAATTGATTTTAAGGGAGAATCCATCACGTTTCGAGCCATAGCTTCCGGAGTATTGACAACCCTTCAACATTGTTTAGATATTATTGCGGAAAGTGATTATTTGTGGAAGAGGAAGCTAGACCGCGAGTTGGAAAGAAGGAAACGCTCTGAAGGACCAAATCGTAAATACAAAAAAGAAATTGAAAAAAAATCAGCTGAATATTTCGGAATGGGCATATCACTACCGCATGGGTAAGGAGGATGAAAGTTGATTCAGTAGGAATCATTCCACCCCACTGTCATCGTAAGTACTTCATACATACTTCATAGATATACATATGTATATTCAGTTATAATTTAATTTGATTTAATTATTCAGAACTTTAATGTTGACTGGCTAGCAATCTAAATGAGAGATGCATATGGATGTGGATGTGGTAGTGGTTGTAGTTATGGATGCGGTAGTGGTTGTGGTTATGAATGTGGTAGTGGTTGTGAATGGGGTACTATAAAAAGAGACAGACAAATCGCGTTTGCTTAGACTGAATTTATATAACACAAAATTTATATTAAAAAAAAAAAAAAATTGAATTCTTATGCTGTTTGTAAACAAAACATGCATATTCGTATACATGTGCATTGCTCATACATTCATACGTGCGGTCGATAGCATGAATTTTTTTTTTTTTTTTTTTTTTTAATAATGCATTATGCATAAATAAATTCTTATGCTGTAATAAATTCTTATGCAGTGTAAACGATACACATGCCTATTTGTAAACATGTGCAAAAAAAAATAATTATTGTGCACAAATTCATACGTGCGTTATCCTTGTTTATATATATATATATATATATATCACCCTTTATTTTTATTTATTTTTTTATTTATGCGTATCCCAGCCAACCAGCACTGGGTAAAAAAAACTCTTGGAGTCAGCAAGCTTTGTTTTTAAGGAGAAAGTGGGTATTCGTGGTTGGCAGGGATGTGATTGAACATGAAAACAACAACTTGAGTATTGACATATTCATGCAAAAGTAATGTGTTGTTATTCTTCAAATAATTAATTATAATTGATTGCTTAATTAGCATTTGCTTTTACGAGTATGTACATATGTGTACATAGAAGATTAAATCGCTGCTCATCACAGCACCTTACTGGTCATTCGGAAGTAGAACTAATTTAACAAGTGGTCTTGTTACTTGGCCCTTTGGGTTATTAGGTCGACCACGCGAACCCTGTTGTCGGCGCCAGGGTGTAACTTCACAACTCTCCCCAATCTCCATTCATTCGGAGATAGATTGTCTTCCTTGATTACTACAAGGTCTCCTATCTTGATATCCGCTTTTGGATGCTTCCATTTTATACGTTTCTGTAGTTCAGACAGATATTCATTTTTCCATCGCTTGCAAAAGGCGTGATGTAAAGCTTTAAGTTTTTGCCATCGATTTACGATAGAAGCAGGATTTTCTCTGACTTCAATTTCGGGTGGTGCCAGAAGGTGAGCTCCAACCAGAAAGTGGCCTGGAGTAAGCGGTTCCAAGTCACTTGGTTCATTCGAAGAGGGACTTAAAGGTCTTGAGTTGAGACACGACTCAACTCGACATAATAGGGTGGAAAACTCTTCGAATGTATATTTACCGCTTGAGGCAATCTTCTTAAAGTGGTTTTTAAAACCTTTTACCCCTGCTTCCCATAATCCACCAATGTGGGGAGCGCCCGCGGGGATAAAATGCCATGACAGCATCTGATGGGTATATTTGCCTAATGTGCTATTGCGAGCATCGGCAATGAAGTTTTTGAACTCTGATCGTAAGGATCGTGAAGCTCCGACAAAGTTAGTTCCATTGTCAGAGTGGATTTTCCTTGGACATCCTCGCCTGGCAACGAATCTAGAAAAAGCAGCTAGAACGGATGGGGTGCTTAGATCATTGGTTGCTTCTAAATGAATCGCCTTTGTCGAAAAACAGACGAAAAGGCAGACATAGCCTTTAGATATGCGACATCCTCTGCCGCGAAAGCTTCTAATTTCGAAAGGACCTGCAAAGTCCACGCCAGTGATCGCGAATGCTCGCGAAAAAGTAATGCGTTCTTTTGGGAGGTTGCCCATTAACTGGGATTGGACCTGCTTCTTGTAGAGAGTACATATCTTACAATTATGGATAATGGACCTAATCATGTTTTTCACTCTTGGTATCCAGTATTGGGTGCGGATAAGACGCAACATTAATTGGTTTTCTCCGTGCAAGGATATATCGTGGACGAACTGAACTATAAGACGAGAAAGTTTGCAATTGTAGGGGAGGATAATTGGATGGCGCTCGCTGTATGAGAAATCTAGCGAAGCACCAAGACGACCCCAGTCCTCATTATCTCGTTTTTGTCTATAAAAGGATTTAAGGGCAAAACTTCACTCTTGTTATTAACGGGTCTTCCAGCTTTCAAATTTAGGTATTCTTCTTTATAAAAGTGCTTCTGATATATTGTTATTAGGCGGGAACTTGTTTCTTTAATTTCCTCCGAGGAAATTAAATAAGTATCTGCTTTAAATGAAGCTTTATTTCGTAGATGAGTATTCTTTAAGAATCTCATAATATATGAGATAACTCTTAAAGCCCTCGGTAAATTTGAAAATCGGTCTAATATCGTAATAAGACTATTAACATTTGCTACATGAACGTGCACCCTTTTTTCTTCAATTTCCGTCTCATAATTTTTGTTTTGTCGTGGCCACTTTGACCTGTCTTCTTGAAGCCAAGAAGGTCCCTGCCACCACAAGGAATTGTTGATAAGTTCCTTCGCCGACAAGCCTCTGCTAGCTAAGTCTGCCGGATTTGAGGCGGACTCTACATGATGCCAGTTTGCGTTTCCTACCTTTTCCACAATCTTCGTTATTCGGTGTGCGACGAAGGTTGACCATGAGCAGGGTGGTTTCCTGATCCAGGCTAAAACTATTGTTGAGTCAGTCCAGAGATTTATTTTTATTTGCTGTAAATCCAGGTTGTCGATAACTGATTCTACGAGTTCTGATAATAAAACCGCTCCACACAGTTCTAGGCGTGGGAGGGAGATGGTCTTTACTGGCGCCACCTTGGTTTTTGCTAGGAGTAGATTCACAGATACATCACCTTGCCTTTGAACTCGAAGATATAATGCTGCTGCATAAGCTTTCTCTGAAGCGTCGCAGTATCCATGGATCTCCATATCATCTTCCGGAGAGTAGTGTACCCATCTTGGTATTTTAATGTCATCGATTTCACGGTAATCTTTTTGAAAGACTTGCCAATGATCCAGTGTATTTGGTGTAACCGTTTCATCCCATTCAGTGCCTTCTAACCATATGCGCTGCATAAGAATTTTTGCGACAATGATTATAGGCGCTAGCCAACCGAGCGGGTCAAATAGTTTGGCGATAGCTGATAGTATCGCTCTTTTTGTTATTATTTCACAATTTTCGATTGGTTTTACTTTAAAGTAGAAGTGGTCGGAGCGTGCGTTCCATCGGATACCTAAAGCCTTCACGGTGCTGGTATCCTCGAACTCCAAGAAATCCTTTTTTAACAGGTGTTGTTTAGGAATATCTCTCAAGACTGAATCGCAGTTACTAGTCCATTTTCTTAATGGAAAGCCTGCTGACTCCAAGACTTGAGAGACTTCATTTCTTGCCGTTATGGTATCATTGATATTATGACCTCCAGCAAGAACATCATCCACATACATGCATTTTTGTAGTATGTTTGATGCTACAGGATTCGTGCTTTCAACATCTTCAGCAAGCTGTTTTAATGTCCGTATAGCTAGATATGGAGCACAGTTTACCCCGAAGGTTACTGTCTTCAATTCGTACAGACTTACTGGTTTATTTGCGCTATCACGATATACTATTCTTTGAAATTTTGTATGATCGTCGTGTACAAGAATTTGGCGATACATTTTCTCTATGTCTGTATTAAAAAAATATTTGAAAAGTCGCCAGCGCAATATTAGAATTGACAAATCAGACTGCAATACTGGTCCAGAGTAAAGTACGTCGTTTAAGCTATTTCCATTAACCGTAGGGCTGGAAGCGTTAAACACAACAAGGAACTTCGTTGAAGTGCTTTCTTCCTTTATCACGGCGTGATGCGGCAAAAAATAATTATCAGTGGAATCAGTGGATACGTTGCCGGTAAGTTGTTCCATGTGTCCAAGAGTTTCGTATTCTGATAAAACTCTATTATATTCCTTTTGCAGTACTGGATTTCTCGCAAGTCGTGTCTCAATCCTATAGAACTGGGAGAAAGCGCTCTTAAGCGATGGACCAAGTTGAATGCCCTGTGGGAAATCTCGCTTAAAGGGTAGGGAGACGATGTATTTTCCGTCTTCCCCTCGCTTCGTTGTATTTTGGTAAAGTTCCTCGCAATACTTCTCGTCTTCCGTTAGGCATCTCCTTTTTGGAACGTTTTCTAATTCCCAAAACGATGTAAGTTGTTTTTCCAAAGTGACTTCATTGAAAAATGAATGAAAAAATGATTTTTTGTTGGATGAGGCGTATCAGCATTGCCTGTTATTATCCATCCAAAAACGGTTTCTTGAGCTAGAAGTGTGCGTGAGGCGTTCTTCTTTATTCCGCTCAGTATAATTTGGGGGTAGATATCTCCGCCCAATATAAGGTCGACTTGATCGTTCTTGAAAAATCGTTTGTCGGCTAAGATTATATCTGGAAATGCTTGCTGTGTCATGGCACTTATGTAGCAATTCGGAAGATTTCCAGTAAGCTGTGGTAACACGAGCACCAAGGCTTTTAATTTTATTAAGGGGTCAGTGGGTGACCGCAATTGTATGGAGCATGCTTCTTTTACTTGTGCCGATTTGGAGTTATTGATACCCGATACTTGGGCATACAACTTTGTTGACGGCAGGTTGATTCGACGTTTGAGTGTTTCTGAAATAAAGGAACACTCGGAGCCAGAATCGATCAATGCTCTAGCAGAAAAAGTTGTACCATTATGGTGTATGTCAACTTGTGCTGTTCCTAGTAATACACCTTTGTTGGTGTTAGCAAAGCAAGAGTTTACTTGTTGTACTAATGGATTTTTTGCCTTTTCAGAACTTGGTCGTGATTGGGCCTGCCTTGATGTTGAAGGCATATCATCAGAGGAGCTTGGACTGCCTCTAAGAGCTGTTGCTTTTGGCTGAAAGGTCGGAATATGGAGTAACGTATTATGTCTTAAATGACAAGTGTTGCAATTATAGGAACTTGTGCATTTTGACACTGTGTGTACAGTCGAAAGACAATTCACGCAACCCTTCTTACTCCTTATGTATTCTAGCCTTTGGGTAGTGATGAAGTCCAGAAATCGGGGACAGATACGTAATGTGTGGTCATTTGATTGACACATTGCACATTTTGACTTGGACACACTTACTTGGAAGGCGCCAAGTCTCTTACGCGGAGGCGCTGTGATTTCTTTGAAATCTTGCAGCCTTGACGATCTCACCGGTTTCACTTCTTTTAAACGGGAAATTGTTTCTAAGCTTTGGAACCTGTTTGAGAGGAAACGATCCATGTCCTCCCACTTGGGAATTTCTGTTTTATTCTCTATGGTTTGTTCCCATAGAGCTAATGTGCATTCTGGTAATTTAGTGGAACACAAATATGTTATAATTGCGTCCCAGTTTGAGATGTCAATTTGATGACCTCTGAGTGATGACAGACAATTATTAATATCTCGCTGTAATTTTTTTAACGAGCCACCACATTCAGTTTCAACTGAATTAAGACTGAATAGAATTTTCAATTGGGTATTGACAAGAATACGTTTATTTTCGTATCGGTCACATAAATTTTTCCAGGCTGTTGAAAAGCCTTCATTTGTTAAGGGACACTTGCTGACTATATCATTCGCCTCCCCTAGAGTTTTCTGATTGAGATAAAAGAGTTTCTCAACCGAGGAGATTCTATCGTTGGCTATGTATATGGCCGTAAACATATCCCTAAACGTAGGCCAAGATAGATAATCCCCTTTGAATACATTTGTGTCACACGGTGGCAAATGAATATTGTGAGAAAGGGTGGATATCTTTTCCTTTTCCTTTTCGGTTTTGTTCAATCGCTCGGCCAACTCGGCCATTGATGTATGACAACGGACATAACTAGAATAGGCAAGCTTATTTTTCTTTCTGATAGCTGCTAATTCTTTAGGACCGATGCCTTCAGCACTCACTATCTCGTCAAAGGCAGATTTCGTTTTGCGCTTTGAGCTCCTCTTGTTCAATAACTAAGGAGTGTTTTGAATGCTCAGAAGCGGGGCGTTATTATAATCGGATTCGAATTCCGACACTGATTCAACTAAGCGGATAAAGTTGTCCATAGTTTATATTATTTATTTATCGAATTTGATTATATTCACAATATTTAGATAAATTTCTCAACAGAAATGTGTTTGATATGTGTGAATATATCTGGTATTATTGAAGGAGAATTTAATTTTAAGCCAAACGCGAATATACTGATCGCCCTAGTAGCCACACCAATTTAACAATCCCAATTTAGTAAAAACAGATGATTTATGTATGTATGTATATACAAGTAATATATGTATATATATTTTCTTTATTTTTGTTCGTAATTTGAATATTAAATTTTTTTTCAGCGCTAAATCTTCGCCACCCAACGTTTTGATGTTGATAAATACCGACAGTATGTGCCGTAAATTTGTAAAAAGTGACAATGTGAATACGAATAATTATTTTATGCAGTACAGCAAAGTAATATAATATTATGTCAAAAAAAAATGAGTTTGTGAGAAAAGAAGAAGAACGCAAGAACTGTGGTAATATGAACGTTGAGGTTATCCTCTCAAGTGCAGTGTTGTTTTTAAAAAAAAAGAAGAAAACGATGCAGCTTAATTCAAGTGCAGCACAATAAAATGGTGATATGTGTTACAAACAAAACGATAAATTAAAGTTTAAGAATTTAGATTCTCGATTGAAAATTTTGCAATAATTATGTGAACTCTCGTTAATTCCTACAAGTTTATTGCTGTTGAAAATGAATTTGCAAATTTAATGCAGCCAAACAATTGTAAAAACTTGAAATGAACGTGAGAATTTAGTGCAAAAAAAAAACTAAAACAACGGAATAACACAAGTGTTAAAGAAAATTCCCGAAACTTATCGACGTTATTAATTGTGCTGTCTTTAATTACATTAACACTTAATTATAGTGCACTTTTGTGGTTATGTCTGAATTCGAACAGACGGACTTTTAAAGCTACTCACAAACTCACTGTTAATATTAGTGTTTTAATTTTAATCTTTTAAATTTTTTTTTTTAATTTAATTTGTTCAAAAAAAAAAAGCACTTGAAATTTCACCACGTACCTTTACTGTTTTATTTAAATATATTCTCGAATGGTGCGTGTGTGTGTGTGTGTGTGTCGCTCGGGCTCCTCTTCTGTTGGTATCAGCACAATCCAGTATAATTTTAGAAATTATGTTTCTACTTCGTAGAGTAACTCTTCCGTCTTGGCGCTGTGATAAATATTTTCATTAGCCAAATCCGGCTCGGAGGACTATAAATACACGGGCGCGTCTTGTTAGCAGGGCATGCCGATGTATACCATAAAATAAAATAAGAAAAATACAAGATTGATATTAGTTGTAATCCAATATTAGAGAGTTTTTATTTGTGAAAAGATTTCAATAGATAGATATTGATAGATGGATTCGGATAGATTTTACCTTATTAAATTGGGTTTGATTGATGAGGATGATGGCTGGATCGTGGCTCAGTTTTCCTTCTTGCGTGGTGTCACCTTGAATGCTGAATTTTTTGTGGCATAAAAAATTATTTAATACGAATCCGTTGTACAAACAGGGAACCGTAAACCGTGTTCTTAAAAAGTTAACGAAAAAATCTTGTACATATTGGAAATACTAGGGTGGCACAAAATAGTGCGAATTTAGGCTTATGGCCTAAACAGATAATGATAATGATAATGATAATGATAATGATAATGATAATGATAATGATAACGATAATGATAATGATAATGATAATGATAATGATAATGATAATGATAATGATAATGATAATGATAATGATAATGATAATGATAATGATAATGATAATGATAATGATAATGATAATGATAATGATAATGATAATGATAATGATAATGATAATGATAATGATAATGATAATGATAATGATAATGATAATGATAATGATAATGATAATGATAATGATAATGATAATGATAATGATAATGATAATGATAATGATAATGATAATGATAATGATAATGATAATGATAATGATAATGATAATGATAATGATAATGATAATGATAATGATAATGATAATGATAATGATAATGATAATGATAATGATAATGATAATGATAATGATAATGATAATGATAATGATAATGATAATGATAATGATAATGATAATGATAATGATAATGATAATGATAATGATAATGATAATGATAATGATAATGATAATGATAATGATAATGATAATGATAATGATAATGATAATGATAATGATAATGATAATGATAATGATAATGATAATGATAATGATAATGATAATGATAATGATAATGATAATGATAATGATAATGATAATGATAATGATAATGATAATGATAATGATAATGATAATGATAATGATAATGATAATGATAATGATAATGATAATGATAATGATAATGATAATGATAATGATAATGATAATGATAATGATAATGATAATGATAATGATAATGATAATGATAATGATAATGATAATGATAATGATAATGATAATGATAATGATAATGATAATGATAATGATAATGATAATGATAATGATAATGATAATGATAATGATAATGATAATGATAATGATAATGATAATGATAATGATAATGATAATGATAATGATAATGATAATGATAATGATAATGATAATGATAATGATAATGATAATGATAATGATAATGATAATGATAATGATAATGATAATGATAATGATAATGATAATGATAATGATAATGATAATGATAATGATAATGATAATGATAATGATAATGATAATGATAATGATAATGATAATGATAATGATAATGATAATGATAATGATAATGATAATGATAATGATAATGATAATGATAATGATAATGATAATGATAATGATAATGATAATGATAATGATAATGATAATGATAATGATAATGATAATGATAATGATAATGATAATGATAATGATAATGATAATGATAATGATAATGATAATGATAATGATAATGATAATGATAATGATAATGATAATGATAATGATAATGATAATGATAATGATAATGATAATGATAATGATAATGATAATGATAATGATAATGATAATGATAATGATAATGATAATGATAATGATAATGATAATGATAATGATAATGATAATGATAATGATAATGATAATGATAATGATAATGATAATGATAATGATAATGATAATGATAATGATAATGATAATGATAATGATAATGATAATGATAATGATAATGATAATGATAATGATAATGATAATGATAATGATAATGATAATGATAATGATAATGATAATGATAATGATAATGATAATGATAATGATAATGATAATGATAATGATAATGATAATGATAATGATAATGATAATGATAATGATAATGATAATGATAATGATAATGATAATGATAATGATAATGATAATGATAATGATAATGATAATGATAATGATAATGATAATGATAATGATAATGATAATGATAATGATAATGATAATGATAATGATAATGATAATGATAATGATAATGATAATGATAATGATAATGATAATGATAATGATAATGATAATGATAATGATAATGATAATGATAATGATAATGATAATGATAATGATAATGATAATGATAATGATAATGATAATGATAATGATAATGATAATGATAATGATAATGATAATGATAATGATAATGATAATGATAATGATAATGATAATGATAATGATAATGATAATGATAATGATAATGATAATGATAATGATAATGATAATGATAATGATAATGATAATGATAATGATAATGATAATGATAATGATAATGATAATGATAATGATAATGATAATGATAATGATAATGATAATGATAATGATAATGATAATGATAATGATAATGATAATGATAATGATAATGATAATGATAATGATAATGATAATGATAATGATAATGATAATGATAATGATAATGATAATGATAATGATAATGATAATGATAATGATAATGATAATGATAATGATAATGATAATGATAATGATAATGATAATGATAATGATAATGATAATGATAATGATAATGATAATGATAATGATAATGATAATGATAATGATAATGATAATGATAATGATAATGATAATGATAATGATAATGATAATGATAATGATAATTATAATGATAATGATAATGATAATGATAATGATAATGATAATGATAATGATAATGATAATGATAATGATAATTATAATGATATTGAAAATGATTACGATATTAAAAATGATACTAAAAATTATAACGATATTGAAAATGATAATGATAATGATAATGATAATGATAATGATAATGATAATGATAATGATAATGATAATGATAATGATAATGATAATGATAATGATAATGATAATGATAATGATAATGATAATGATAATGATAATGATAATGATAATGATAATGATAATGATAATGATAATGATAATGATAATGATAATGATAATGATAATGATAATGATAATGATAATGATAATGATAATGATAATGATAATGATAATGATAATGATAATGATAATGATAATGATAATGATAATGATAATGATAATGATAATGATAATGATAATGATAATAAATACACGGGCGTTGTTAGCAGGGCACGCCGATGTATACCATAAAATAAAATAAGAAAAATACAAGATTGATATTAGTTGTAATCCAATATTAGAGAGTTTTTATTTGTGAAAAGATTTCAATAGATAGATATTGATAGATGGATTTGGATAGATTTTACCTTATTAAATTGGGTTTGATTGATGAGGATGATGGCTGGATCGTGGCTCAGTTTTCCTTCTTGCGTGGTGTCATCTTGAATGCTGAATTTTTTGTGGCATAAAAAATTATTTAATACGAATCCGTTGTACAAACAGGGAACCGTAAACCGTGTTATTAAAAAGTTAACGAAAAAATCTTGTACATATTGGAAATACTAGGGTGGCACAAAATAGTGCGAATTTAGGCTTATGGCCTAAACATGCCGGCCCCTTGCGATAAGCAAAAAACTGAACACGCTAGCGCTCCAACCATCACTCCCATTTACATCGTTTTAATTGCTTAGAAATACATCCTTAGCGACGAGCACCTGTTAAAAATTGATTAAAATTAGAAATAAACTTGTGTGAAATTTCAGTGCATTATATTCAGTGCTTTTATTAAAATTCAATATTAATATGCTAATTTTTATTATTAGTCTTATTAAGTAATAATTATATATTTAGTATATTACGCTCGGCATGCTCCGGATAGCACGTATCCGAATATTGTGCTTTGGGCCAAGAATGGCCCGAACGTATTTGGTAGCGTGCCATGTAGCATGATTTCAGGGTATGCGTCGACACCCAGTACCAAGCGTATTGGCGCCGACACGTAAAAGCGCGGATCGGCGAGACGAATGTGGGCATAGTTTGTTGCTGTTGCAGGGTCTATGTTACCTGAGGGACTGATGCGCCCATAATTATTCACAATGGTTGCATGTATTGCCACCTGCTTAGTTTGTCCGTGTTTGCCTCGGAGACGTAGCAGACAGCCCCGTTGTCCTCCTATAAACGTTTCCTCTAGCCGCAGATCGTGGGCGAAGCCTGCGGAAATCACTGAGGTTGGAGAACATGCATCTATTAGCGCCCGTACTAGATGAAGGCGTCCATTAGCTTCCACTTTTACGACCGCGGTTGGGGCAATGGAATTACACGAGCGAAAATTGTTATTTTTTGTCAGCTCTTGGCTGACGAGACCACTTCGAAAATTGGTGAGCAGATTTCGCAGACTAATATCCCGTCTGCCCCGGTGTCTAGTAATGTGCATGTTTGTTTGTGGGCGGAAAGGCCTAGTTTCCCCTCCACGTTGTCGAATTGGTCGGCGAGGCCGGAAAGACCGAGTTTCCGGTCGTCGTTGTATCCTTCTCTCATGGGCAAGAGGGGGTCGGAAAGTCCGAGTCTCCGATCCCCTTTGTAAAGTCGGGCAGAAAGTCCTAGTTTCCGCTCCTGAATCATTTTTCTCTTGCCTTTCTGGTGGGAGAGACCTGGTCTCCGTCCCAGAGTCTGTGGCGTCTATGGACAAGATATCTTCTTCTTCCTCAGCCACCTGTTGGCTCCAAGATCTTGTCTCCTCCTCAAAATGTAATGTAGTGTGATGCTTCTCTCCACACCGACGGCATCTGCCCTCGCTTGTGCACTCTTTGGATTTGTGCGATACCGACAAGCAATTTGAGCAATAGCGACCCAACAATGCTTCTCGCAGCCTTTCTTCCGGTGTTTTTGCGCGATAAATTGGACATACCCTAATTGGGTGCCTTTCGTCGCACAAATGGCATGGGACCACGAACCGCTGGGGTTCCCGCTCGGCCTTGTTTCTGATTGCGGCGAAGCGAGTCATTTTCTGAAATGCGATTACTTCTTTATTTGGGAAACGTAGACATGTTTGGTATCTCAGTTGGGTGGCGAGCGTCACGGTGAATATATACATATATGTGTATAAGTTAATATGGATCATTTTAAAGAGATGATTGAATTTCGTAAATGAATTGGTGTATGGGCTTTTCGGGCTCTGCGGGCTTAATATGTGGTAAATTCTAATTATAAGTTCATATTAAGAGATATTTATATTGCTTGTTCCTGCAATTTATGAACCTTCAGAATGAATAAGTTCGATATGAAGCTGGAGTATATATGAATATTTATCAATTGCGAATACGATCAGGCAAGACGTCTCCAATTCTAAATAACAATATTGCGGCGAAAATGCGGAGCAAATGTCAGAGGAAAGAGGGAAGTCTATGACAGGCATGTTCCAGAGTGTAAAATCGAGAAGATTCGTTTTTGAGAACAATTCGATCCTTCCAGGTATTAGTTACAGACAACCGACTAGTATATAAGGGTGAAACACAACTATAAAGCGTATCAGGTTGATTCAGCAAAATCGTAACAAGCTGATATTCTAAATACGATCAAAAAAAGATAATCAAAAAATTTTCTTTTGTATCACCCACTCTTTACGTTCATATTACCCAGAATAAGCGCGAGCAACAGTTGGCAGCACTTCATTCAATTTGCTGAATGAGTGGCAATGCTTGCTTAATGAATGGCATCTCATTCATTCGGTTTTGTTCAAACGGTAATCATACGTTTGACAAATTTTACAAAAGTGTTCAGTGCAATTCGGCCGTGTATGCACGTGGGATTCGCGAGTGAAATTAATTGTAACAATTTAATGTGTATTTAAGTGAAAAGAATTAAAGAAAATTTATAAATTAAAATAAATAAATATGGTGCAAAAGTAAAAAGAGGAATATAATAAAAGAAGATTAAAAAGAAAGGTAAAAATATATAACAAACTTACATTTTTATATATGTTTGTATGTTTATTTGTGCACGCAATGCACTAAAGATTTAAAACTGCATGTGTCTGCTGACATCCCAGAGAGAAATACTGGGATTTTTTCTTTATTTTTACGAAAACGAAAAAAAAGCGGTGCATTTTTTTAATTATGCTGAACGTGTTGGTGCTGGCGCTCCAGTGTATTTAGCTGCTGTTATGGAATATTTGGCAGCCGAAGTTCTTGTTTGGTAAGTTTATTAGTGTTCCCTGCTCGGGTGCCATTGACAGACCACGTTACAAAATTGTAAGTTTATTGTAATTTAATAATACTTCACATATTAATACTTTTATAAAATTTCATGTTTGTCAAGTCAACGGTGGCGGAGTTGGTATAGTGTGCGTGCTATTTCCAATTCTTCATCAAGCGAAAAAATCAGCTGAATATTTCGGAATTCTTTCTTATTACAAATCAGAGTCGGAATCTGATTTTGGTTGTCGTGGAGCTATTAGCCTCAGCAAGGCGGCAATAAAGGCACACGACATGCATTGGGTGGAAGTTCTTCAAATGTATAAAGAGGATTCTGGGAATACAGATACTACGTCTTTACGCCGCCATGGAAGTACGATGCCTTTACAATCGAATACGATATCAGTGGCTAGTGGCAGTAGTCTCAAAAAGATACAAAGGAACTTAAGGGAAAAAGTTGGTGAAATAGAGACGTTTAAGGATATACTTTTCGGTCAAATAGATACGCTTCAAAGATATTTTGATGCCTGTGTCGATGTTAACAAAGCAATTGGAAAACCTCTAGATCTGGGTGATGGACTGAAGCCAATTGATTTTAAGGGAGAATCCATCACGTTTCGAGCCATAGCTTCCGGAGTATTGACAACCCTTCAACATTGTTTAGATATTATTGCGGAAAGTGATTATTTGTGGAAGAGGAAGCTAGACCGCGAGTTGGAAAGAAGGAAACGCTCTGAAGGACCAAATCGTAAATACAAAAAGAAATTGAAAAAAAATCAGCTGAATATTTCGGAATGGGCATATCACTACCGCATGGGTAAGGAGGATGAAAGTTGATTCAGTAGGAATCATTCCACCCCACTGTCATCGTAAGTACTTCATACATACTTCATAGATATACATATGTATATTCAGTTATAATTTAATTTGATTTAATTATTCAGAACTTTAATGTTGACTGGCTAGCAATCTGAATGAGAGATGCATATGGATGTGGATGTGGTAGTGGTTGTAGTTATGGATGCGGTAGTGGTTGTGGTTATGAATGTGGTAGTGGTTGTGAATGGGGTACTATAAAAAGAGACAGACAAATCGCGTTTGCTTAGACTGAATTTATATAACACAAAATTTATATTAAAAAAAAAAAAAAATTGAATTCTTATGCTGTTTGTAAACAAAACATGCATATTCGTATACATGTGCATTGCTCATACATTCATACGTGCGGTCGATAGCATGAAATTTTTTTTTTTTTTTTTTTAATAATGCATTATGCATAAATAAATTCTTATGCTGTAATAAATTCTTATGCAGTGTAAACGATACACATGCCTATTTGTAAACATGTGCAAAAAAAAATAATTATTGTGCACAAATTCATACGTGCGTTATCCTTGTTTATATATATATATATATATATATCACCCTTTATTTTTATTTATTTTTTTATTTATGCGTATCCCAGCCAACCAGCACTGGGTAAAAAAAACTCTTGGAGTCAGCAAGCTTTGTTTTTAAGGAGAAAGTGGGTATTCGTGGTTGGCAGGGATGTGATTGAACATGAAAACAACAACTTGAGTATTGACATATTCATGCAAAAGTAATGTGTTGTTATTCTTCAAATAATTAATTATAATTGATTGCTTAATTAGCATTTGCTTTTACGAGTATGTACATATGTGTACATAGAAGATTAAATCGCTGCTCATCACAGCACCTTACTGGTCATTCGGAAGTAGAACTAATTTAACAAGTGGTCTTGTTACTTGGCCCTTTTGGGTTACTAGGTCGACCACGCGAACCCTGTTGTCGGCGCCAGGGTGTAACTTCACAACTCTCCCCAATCTCCATTCATTCGGAGATAGATTGTCTTCCTTGATTACTACAAGGTCTCCTATCTTGATATCCGCTTTTGGATGCTTCCATTTTATACGTTTCTGTAGTTCAGACAGATATTCATTTTTCCATCGCTTGCAAAAGGCGTGATGTAAAGCTTTAAGTTTTTGCCATCGATTTACGATAGAAGCAGGATTTTCTCTGACTTCAATTTCGGGTGGTGCCAGAAGGTGAGCTCCAACCAGAAAGTGGCCTGGAGTAAGCGGTTCCAAGTCACTTGGTTCATTCGAAGAGGGACTTAAAGGTCTTGAGTTGAGACACGACTCAACTCGACATAATAGGGTGGAAAACTCTTCGAATGTATATTTACCGCTTGAGGCAATCTTCTTAAAGTGGTTTTTAAAACCTTTTACCCCTGCTTCCCATAATCCACCAATGTGGGGAGCGCCCGCGGGGATAAAATGCCATGACAGCATCTGATGGGTATATTTGCCTAATGTGCTATTGCGAGCATCGGCAATGAAGTTTTTGAACTCTGATCGTAAGGATCGTGAAGCTCCGACAAAGTTAGTTCCATTGTCAGAGTGGATTTTCCTTGGACATCCTCGCCTGGCAACGAATCTAGAAAAAGCAGCTAGAACGGATGGGGTGCTTAGATCATTGGTTGCTTCTAAATGAATCGCCTTTGTCGAAAAACAGACGAAAAGGCAGACATAGCCTTTAGATATGCGACATCCTCTGCCGCGAAAGCTTCTAATTTCGAAAGGACCTGCAAAGTCCACGCCAGTGATCGCGAATGCTCGCGAAAAAGTAATGCGTTCTTTTGGGAGGTTGCCCATTAACTGGGATTGGACCTGCTTCTTGTAGAGAGTACATATCTTACAATTATGGATAATGGACCTAATCATGTTTTTCACTCTTGGTATCCAGTATTGGGTGCGGATAAGACGCAACATTAATTGGTTTTCTCCGTGCAAGGATATATCGTGGACGAACTGAACTATAAGACGAGAAAGTTTGCAATTGTAGGGGAGGATAATTGGATGGCGCTCGCTGTATGAGAAATCTAGCGAAGCACCAAGACGACCCCCAGTCCTCATTATCTCGTTTTTGTCTATAAAAGGATTTAAGGGCAAAACTTCACTCTTGTTATTAACGGGTCTTCCAGCTTTCAAATTTAGGTATTCTTCTTTATAAAAGTGCTTCTGATATATTGTTATTAGGCGGGAACTTGTTTCTTTAATTTCCTCCGAGGAAATTAAATAAGTATCTGCTTTAAATGAAGCTTTATTTCGTGGATGAGTATTCTTTAAGAATCTCATAATATATGAGATAACTCTTAAAGCCCTCGGTAAATTTGAAAATCGGTCTAATATCGTAATAAGACTATTAACATTTGCTACATGAACGTGCACCCTTTTTTCTTCAATTTCCGTCTCATAATTTTTGTTTTGTCGTGGCCACTTTGACCTGTCTTCTTGAAGCCAAGAAGGTCCCTGCCACCACAAGGAATTGTTGATAAGTTCCTTCGCCGACAAGCCTCTGCTAGCTAAGTCTGCCGGATTTGAGGCGGACTCTACATGATGCCAGTTTGCGTTTCCTACCTTTTCCACAATCTTCGTTATTCGGTGTGCGACGAAGGTTGACCATGAGCAGGGTGGTTTCCTGATCCAGGCTAAAACTATTGTTGAGTCAGTCCAGAGATTTATTTTTATTTGCTGTAAATCCAGGTTGTCGATAACTGATTCTACGAGTTCTGATAATAAAACCGCTCCACACAGTTCTAGGCGTGGGAGGGAGATGGTCTTTACTGGCGCCACCTTGGTTTTTGCTAGGAGTAGATTCACAGATACATCACCTTGCCTTTGAACTCGAAGATATAATGCTGCTGCATAAGCTTTCTCTGAAGCGTCGCAGTATCCATGGATCTCCATATCATCTTCCGGAGAGTAGTGTACCCATCTTGGTATTTTAATGTCATCGATTTCACGGTAATCTTTTTGAAAGATTTGCCAATGATCCAGTGTATTTGGTGTAACCGTTTCATCCCATTCAGTGCCTTCTAACCATATGCGCTGCATAAGAATTTTTGCGACAATGATTATAGGCGCTAGCCAACCGAGCGGGTCAAATAGTTTGGCGATAGCTGATAGTATCGCTCTTTTTGTTATTATTTCACAATTTTCGATTGGTTTTACTTTAAAGTAGAAGTGGTCGGAGCGTGCGTTCCATCGGATACCTAAAGCCTTCACGGTGCTGGTATCCTCGAACTCCAAGAAATCCTTTTTTAACAGGTGTTGTTTAGGAATATCTCTCAAGACTGAATCGCAGTTACTAGTCCATTTTCTTAATGGAAAGCCTGCTGACTCCAAGACTTGAGAGACTTCATTTCTTGCCGTTATGGTATCATTGATATTATGACCTCCAGCAAGAACATCATCCACATACATGCATTTTTGTAGTATGTTTGATGCTACAGGATTCGTGCTTTCAACATCTTCAGCAAGCTGTTTTAATGTCCGTATAGCTAGATATGGAGCACAGTTTACTGGTTTATTTGCGCTATCACGATATACTATTCTTTGAAATTTTGTATGATCGTCGTGTACAAGAATTTGGCGATACATTTTCTCTATGTCTGTATTAAAAACATATTTGAAAAGTCGCCAGCGCAATATTAGAATTGACAAATCAGACTGCAATACTGGTCCAGAGTAAAGTACGTCGTTTAAGCTATTTCCATTAACCGTAGGGCTGGAAGCGTTAAACACAACAAGGACCTTCGTTGAAGTGCTTTCTTCCTTTATCACGGCGTGATGCGGCAAAAAATAATTATCAGTGGAATCAGTGGATACGTTGCCGGTAAGTTGTTCCATGTGTCCAAGAGTTTCGTATTCTGATAAAACTCTATTATATTCCTTTTGCAGTACTGGATTTCTCGCAAGTCGTGTCTCAATCCTATAGAACTGGGAGAAAGCGCTCTTAAGCGATGGACCAAGTTGAATGCCCTGTGGGAAATCTCGCTTAAAGGGTAGGGAGACGATGTATTTTCCGTCTTCCCCTCGCTTCGTTGTATTTTGGTAAAGTTCCTCGCAATACTTCTCGTCTTCCGTTAGGCATCTCCTTTTTGGAACGTTTTCTAATTCCCAAAACGATGTAAGTTGTTTTTCCAAAGTGACTTCATTGAAAAATGAATGAAAAAATGATTTTTTGTTGGATGAGGCCTGTTATTATCCATCCAAAAACGGTTTCTTGAGCTAGAAGTGTGCGTGAGGCGTTCTTCTTTATTCCGCTCAGTATAATTTGGGGGTAGATATCTCCGCCCAATATAAGGTCGACTTGATCGTTCTTGAAAAATCGTTTGTCGGCTAAGATTATATCTGGAAATGCTTGCTGTGTCATGGCACTTATGTAGCAATTCGGAAGATTTCCAGTAAGCTGTGGTAACACGAGCACCAAGGCTTTTAATTTTATTAAGGGGTCAGTGGGTGACCGCAATTGTATGGAGCATGCTTCTTTTACTTGTGCCGATTTGGAGTTATTGATACCCGATACTTGGGCATACAACTTTGTTGACGGCAGGTTGATTCGACGTTTGAGTGTTTCTGAAATAAAGGAACACTCGGAGCCAGAATCGATCAATGCTCTAGCAGAAAAAGTTGTACCATTATGGTGTATGTCAACTTGTGCTGTTCCTAGTAATACACCTTTGTTGGTGTTAGCAAAGCAAGAGTTTACTTGTTGTACTAATGGATTTTTTGCCTTTTCAGAACTTGGTCGTGATTGGGCCTGCCTTGATGTTGAAGGCATATCATCAGAGGAGCTTGGACTGCCTCTAAGAGCTGTTGCTTTTGGCTGAAAGGTCGGAATATGGAGTAACGTATTATGTCTTAAATGACAAGTGTTGCAATTATAGGAACTTGTGCATTTTGACACTGTGTGTACAGTCGAAAGACAATTCACGCAACCCTTCTTACTCCTTATGTATTCTAGCCTTTGTGTAGTGATGAAGTCCAGAAATCGGGGACAGATACGTAATGTGTGGTCATTTGATTGACACATTGCACATTTTGACTTGGACACACTTACTTGGAAGGCGCCAAGTCTCTTACGCGGAGGCGCTGTGATTTCTTTGAAATCTTGCAGCCTTGACGATCTCACCGGTTTCACTTCTTTTAAACGGGAAATTGTTTCTAAGCTTTGGAACCTGTTTGAGAGGAAACGATCCATGTCCTCCCACTTGGGAATTTCTGTTTTATTCTCTATGGTTTGTTCCCATAGAGCTAATGTGCATTCTGGTAATTTAGTGGAACACAAATATGTTATAATTGCGTCCCAGTTTGAGATGTCAATTTGATGACCTCTGAGTGATGACAGACAATTATTAATATCTCGCTGTAATTTTTTAACGAGCCACCACATTCAGTTTCAACTGAATTAAGACTGAATAAAATTTTCAACTGTGTATTGACAAGAATACGTTTATTTTCGTATCGGTCACATAAATTTTTCCAGGCTGTTGAAAAGCCTTCATTTGTTAAGGGACACTTGCTGACTATATCATTCGCCTCCCTAGAGTTTTCTGATTGAGATAAAAGAGTTTCTCAACCGAGGAGATTCTATCGTTGGCTATGTATATGGCCGTAAACATATCCCTAAACGTAGGCCAAGATAGATAATCCCCTTTGAATACATTTGTGTCACACGGTGGCAAATGAATATTGTGAGAAAGGGTGGATATCTTTTCCTTTTCCTTTTCGGTTTTGTTCAATCGCTCGGCCAACTCGGCCATTGATGTATGACAACGGACATAACTAGAATAGGCAAGCTTATTTTTCTTTCTGATAGCTGCTAATTCTTTAGGACCGATGCCTTCAGCACTCACTATCTCGTCAAAGGCAGATTTCGTTTTGCGCTTTGAGCTCCTCTTGTTCAATAACTAAGGAGTGTTTTGAATGCTCAGAAGCGGGGGCGTTATTATAATCGGATTCGAATTCCGACACTGATTCAACTAAGCGGATAAAGTTGTCCATAGTTTATATTATTTATTTATCGAATTTGATTATATTCACAATATTTAGATAAATTTCTCAACAGAAATGTGTTTGATATGTGTGAATATATCTGGTATTATTGAAGGAGAATTTAATTTTAAGCCAAACGCGAATATACTGATCGCCCTAGTAGCCACACCAATTTAACAATCCCAATTTAGTAAAAACAAATGATTTATGTATGTATGTATATACAAGTAATATATGTATATATATTTTCTTTATTTTTGTTCGTAATTTGAATATTAAATTTTTTCAGCGCTAAATCTTCGCCACCCAACGTTTTGATGTTGATAAATACCGACAGTATGTGCCGTAAATTTGTAAAAAGTGACAATGTGAATACGGATAATTATTTTATGCAGTACAGCAAAGTAATATAATATTATGTCAAAAACAAAAATGAGTTTGTGAGAAAAGAAGAAGAACGCAAGAACTGTGGTAATGTGAACGTTGAGGTTATCCTCTCAAGTGCAGTGCTGTTTTTAAAAAAAAGAAGAAAACGATGCAGCTTAATTCAAGTGCAGCACAATAAAATGGTGATATGTGTTACAAACAAACGATAAATTAAAGTTTAAGAATTTAGATTCTCGATTGAAAATTTTGCAATAATTATGTGAACTCTCGTTAATTCCTACAAGTTTAGTGCTGTTGAAAATGAATTTGCAAATTTAATGCAGCCAAACAATTGTAAAAACTTGAAATGAACGTGAGAATTTAGTGCAAAAAAAAAAAAATAAAAACTAAAACAACGGAATAACACAAGTGTTAAAGAAAATTCCCGAAACTTATCAACGTTATTAATTGTGCTGTCTTTAATTACATTAACACTTAATTATAGTGCACTTTTGTGGTTATGTCTGAATTCGAACAGACGGACTTTTAAAGCTACTCACAAACTCACTGTTAATATTAGTGTTTTAATTTTAATCTTTTAAATTTTTTTTTTTAATTTAATTTGTCCAAAAAAAAGCACTTGAAATTTCACCACGTACCTTTACTGTTTTATTTAAATATATTCTCGAATGGTGCGTGTGTATGTGTATGTGTGTGTCGCTCGGGCTCCTCTTCTGTTGGTATCAGCACAATCCAGTATTATTTTAGAAATTATGTTTCTACTTCGTAGAGTAACTCTTCCGTCTTGGCGCTGTGATAAATATTTTTCATTAGCCAAATCCGGCTCGAAGGACCATAAATACACGCGCGCGTCTTGTTAGCAGGGCACGCCGATGTATACCATAAAATAAAATAAGAAAAATACAAGATTGATATTAGTTGTAATCCAATATTAGAGAGTTTTTATTTGTGAAAAGATTTCAATAGATAGATATTGATAGATGGATTTGGATAGATATTACCTTATTAAATTGGGTTTGATTGATGAGGATGATGGCTGGATCGTGGCTCAGTTTTCCTTCTTGCGTGGTGTCACCTTGAATGCTGAATTCTTAGTGGCATAAAAAATTATTTAATACGAATCCGTTGTACAAACAGGGAACCGTAAACCGTGTTATTAAAAAGTTAACGAAAAAATCTTGTACATGTTGGAAGTACTAGGGTGGCACAAAATAGTGCGAATTTAGGCTTATGGCCTAAACAGCTTTGTTAGCAAACGCACCGTTAATGCAATACAGAAACAAATATATGTATGTATGTAAGAAGAAAATTAAATTATAATTCAATTCCATGTTCATCTTATCTATCTTTTGCACCTTGCTTCAAGCGCTCAGCCGAAAAAGTCTTTAATCAACAGGCCAAACAAATATCTGGGAAACCTTCTCAGTGAAACAAAGCAGAAAGAAGATATAAATAAAGAACAGACAATTTATTGACAAATGACTCAGAGTCTGTTCGATTATTTCTGAAGCTGATGTTAGTGTTGATATGAGATTCAATTAATTTAAGGAAGATGAACGTATCGTTGTTGTCTGTCAACATTTTATTAGCGTAATTGTAAATGTCATTCTTGACATTAAACGAAATAGAAACATAAATTTACATTCATATACACATATACACGTACAATAAAAGATATAATGAAAATTAATTTGACAGGGCGGGTGCAGAGTCTTTGTGTATTTCGCTAATGAAGTTCTCAGCGAAATGTTATTTAAGTGAAGTTTAGGAAGGAGCAAAAAAAATATTCACAAAAAAAATATAATATTTAATTACATTTAATAAAAATAATAATAATAAAGTAAAGCTTCTTGAAAGCTGAATCAATTTGGATATATTTTTGTAAAAAAAAAATTACGAAACGATGTAAAGTAACAGCTCTAGAAAAAATTTACGTCAAAAATAGTTTAAGCTCAACACTTTTTTGTCGTTTGTTTAGAATATTTATAATAAAAATTAAATGGATGTTATGAAATGTATAAAGTTAGTATTTAAGAATTATCATCTTTTTAATAGTTTTCAATGTAATGAATAGACCAAATAAGCGATAGTGTGTTGCAATTCACAAGAGCTTGGAGAAAATCATGGGGAATATATTATTTGGCACCAGTTCCAAAAATCTAAGCTGAAAATCGCTAACTGTAATATGGGTACCATAAAAATTAAAGACTTTTCTATGAGAATGCTTGAAAAATTTAATTTCTTTAAATTCGTAAAATAGTCGAAAATATGATCATTTCATTGAACAGATTTAAGAAACGGAGAATAAAAATATTTGGCGAATATAGTTGTCTTTGGTTTAAAATTTCATTTATAATAAGAATTTCAATTTCAAGACATACGTTTTTTATGTATGTTTTTAAAAATTCGAAATGTAAAATAAATTTATCATCTTAATATAACGAACTCATAAAAAAGATATACTGTAAAATATAGGGTGTTTTTTATAGAGATATAGAACTTTAAGCTGGAATTACTTTTCAAGATGGCGACCGATTTAACAGCTGTCAAGTGATTTATTCTCAGTTTAGTTTGGCAATTAATCATGAATAGACGTACGTATTCAGCACAGAAAACAGAAGAAATCGCATGGTGGAATTTAAAAATTTTAATCCTAAGTCCAACAAATTTTCAGGCCTTTGTAAAAAAAATTGAAAAAAATAGATCCACCGAAAAATAGTCGCGTTTTGGCCACCCGAAGGAGCTAACTTTGAGAGATATCAGCTTTATTCTGAAGGAAGTGAATGATGATCCCAAAGTTACTGCTCAAAAATTAGTCGATAACATCGCAAACTTATCAAGAAAGTGTGTCCATTTAAGAACAATTCGTAGAGCTCTGAACGATAACTGCTTCCACAGTAAAATGCCATATAAAAAGCTTCTTATATCTGAAAAAAAAAATAGTAAGATTCGCATGGAGCTCGCTAAGGCACATTTAGAGAAGGAAATGGATTTTTGGAAAAAAGTTCTTGTTTACAGACGAATCGAAGTTCGAAGTATTCGGCAGTGGTGGAAGAGCAAAAATTTGGAGAAAAGAAAACACTGCACTTAGCTCCAAAAATATAGTAGCAACAGTGAAGCATGGTTGCGGCAACTAGTGGTTTGGGGAGCGCTTGCCGCAACTGGAGTTGGAAACCTTGTCTTTATTGAGGGTAATATGGATCGGTTTAAATATCAGTCATTATTGGAAGCTATTCTGAAGCCTTCGGTGGACAGTTAGAAGCTTGGCACAGGCTGGATCTTTGGACAGGATAACGATCCAAAGTACACGGTCCATATTGTTAAGGATTGGTTGCTTTATCATGCTCCAAGGCACGCACACACAACCTTAAAGCTCAGCGAAAAATTTGAAAAAAATCAGATTTCCAGCCCAGCATTACTCAAAGAACGTCTTATTGAAGCTTGGGACAGTATTACTCCCTCAGAATTGATAAATTTAGTAGCTTCGATGTAACGACGGCTTCAAGCTGTTATTTATGCAAATGGTGAACCAGCTAAATACTAAAGGATCAGGTTACCTGATATTAATCACAGTTGTTGCGCTAAGATATGTTATGTATGTAATTTTGTAGACTTTGGTCGTTGTTGGATATACGATTTTTTGTCATAGCGTTACTATTTTATATTAACAAATTATTTTTGTTGGTTTTTTATGATAAAGGAAAGTAATTGAAATAAACTGTATCATTACATTTTCCAATAAACCTTTTGGACTTTCAATTCAACGAAAACAGGAGGTGTTTGTAGACTTTTGTCTTTTAATACAACATGGAACGATCTGTTTTAATAATTCTTATAAAATGATCCACATACTTGAAACTTTTAAATAAAATGGAATCATTTTATTTTTGTGATGAAAGGTCATTAATAAATCCAATTATTTTTGAACATTAATCTTAATTAAAATGAGATGCGATTAAAAACAAATACATGACAAGATTTGGAAATAAATATGTAATAGAATTCTTACAGCAGCTGGAGCAACCAAATCGACAGTTGAATGAAACTTACCTGAAAAGAGAAAAGAAAGAAAATATATATATTTTTAAAAGAGCCACTTGTGTATACAAATATACAGTACATATTTTCTTTGAATGAATTAACATAACTTCAAACATTTATTTATATGTATATAAACAAATACGTGTAGCTGCTATTTTTCTGCATATTATAAAAACTAATAAGTAAATAACATTTTTTAAATCTAGTTTTAATAAATGGTAAAAAAAAACAACTCCATCAACTCCATCTAGTGACTAACTTTTTTTATTTTTTTATTTCTGTTCGCAAAACATTTGTTGCGTACAATGAAAATTTTATAATATCTATCCTTTTTAAACAACAGCTCTAATTTTAACCTTACATTTTAAAGTTAAATATAATACCCAAGCTCCAATATTCATTTGATTAATTAGCAAGTATTATTTTCTTAGTAAGTTTATTTACTATATATATCATAACCTTTTTATTCTTCTTCGGCATAGGCACCGCTTACTCCTTCCTTATCTTCGCTGTTTGACGCCAGTCGGAAATGCTAAATGAAAACAGGACGCTTTCCAACTGATCCTTCCAACCGCGTGCGGCGCATCCTCTTCCTCTGCTTCCACCGGCGGGTGCTCTATCGAAAACCTTCAAAGCTGAAGCCAATATCGCCGTATAACTCGTACAGCTCATCATTCCACCGTTTGCGCTATTCGTCGTTGCCAACGCAAAAAGGACCATAAATATTCCGCAAAACTTTTCTTTTGTTGAAAAAGGACTTCACTTTTCAATTGCCTTCTCAATCCAAAGTAGCACCCGTTGGTGGTGTTATTAATGCTGATTTGTAGATAAACGAAAATATCTTCGAAGTTTTGACTGCCAACTGCGACATGGGAATCGGGTGGCGAGTGCAGCGACTCTTTATATGATGATTGGCTAAATTTCATCTTGTCCTTGTACCTTCAGATCTGAAAATGTGTTATCAACGACTTTTGGTAAACAACAACAACCATAATAACTTACACAATTAACACCACTTAATATCCCCATGAACACTGTTGGAATAAACCACTTTTTGACTTGACAATGCTAAAGGGTATTATATCACTGGTTGGCAAATTAGCATATTCGTGTTATCTGCCAAACGTTTGGGTAATATATGCATGCATGCATTAACTACATACAAATAAAGATCCTTTTTTATTTTTAAATATATGCAGGTATACACTACCTCGACTCCCTTGCTTATATAAAAATATTAGCTTTATGTTTAAGTTTAGTATAATTTGATTACCAAATATGTTAATTAATTAATTAAGCCCAACGGGTACCCTCCTCCCGCCCAACTGACACGAGGGCGTCATCCGCATAACGTACGAAATATGCCAAGTCAATAAAGGAAGAGTCTGTTAAGCTTCGAGATTTAAAACTGCTCAGTTAGAGAAAACAAATTCATCAGCTGAAATATAAGATTATTTATACTACAATAGAAAATTAGTGAGTTACTTGTTAAGAGAAATTAGTATAAATCTTTTCGTTTCGAAAAGTGAGTCTAACATATCGAGTATGCTGGAATAACAATTAAAATCCTGACATAAACGGCGAAACGATTGCTATAGTTCAAAATTTATTTTACAAGATTTTAAGAATAGTGGTCTAAATTATCGCGATAATTGGATGGGTACAATAAAATTTATTCACCTAAGAGAAATGAACTGAAAATCAGTCCATTTAGAAGCTTGACTGAAAAAATTATTCCTAACATTTCTCTACGAGTAGAAAGTGTGGGTAAATTTATAAGTTTTAAGCGACTAGTGTACGGAGGAAGATTTTGACGGGAATCTCAGTGCAAATTACGCAAAGAAAACAACAAAAAACTGTTTTTGAGCGGATTCGATTTTATCAGAATGGATTTTATAATTAGGATTCCACACAACCGAACCGTACTCCAATATTCGTCTTACTAATGACGTAAAAAGTATTTTCGTAATATAAGGGTCTCTGAATTCTTTAGACCACCGTTTTATAAAGGCAAGGACACCTTTAGCTTTCAACACAGTTGTATTAATATGAAGATTGAAGTTGAGTTTGGTATCCATTGTTACACCCAAATCAACAAAATTACATACTTGTTCTATACTATAGTTGTTTATCATCTTGTTGAACATATTTTCGTCTAAGTAACATAGTTTTTCATTTATTAAGGTTAAGAGGTATATCATTGTTATTTCACCAATTTACTAAATTCTGCAAATCAGCTTGTAAAAAACATTTTTCATTAATTGAGATATAAGATTGGAAAAGCTTTACATTATCGGCATATAATAAAATTTGAATATTTTATAACTGAAGACAAATCGTTAATAAATAACAAGGACAGAATCGGCCCCGGGTGACTACCTTGCGGAACACCAGATGTTACAACAATTATGTCAGAAAAGTTATCATTAAATAATACTCTTTGAGTCCTGTTGCAGAGATAGGAAAATATCCATTGGAGAAGGCTTGGTTGAAATCCAAGAAGATCTAGTTTTTTAATAAGTATTGTATGATTTACTCTGTCGTATGCTTTACTGAAGATAGTATATATAACATCAGTAACCTTGTTTTTCCTAAATCCATTTGAAACGTGAGTAACAAATTCCAGTAATAGTAGATTTCCCTTTGCAAAATCCAAGCTGGGAACTGTAAATTAAAGGAAATATGGAAAAAAGTTAATTGGGCAGTAATTATGGCTTCAAAAAGTTTAGGTATAGCAGATATCTTTGCTATCCCTATATAATTTTCAATGGAAGATCTACTACCATTCTTATGCAAGGGTATTGTAAATGAGTTTTTCCATGTCAAAGGGGATATGCCTTGTTTTAGGGATGCATTAAAGAGGTTTGTCAAAGGCCGGTACAAATTTTCAGCACTATATTTAAAAAAGCATGTTGGAATCATGTCATGGTCGTAACTAAAAGAGCTCTTTAAAGCCTTTAACTGGCATAACACATCTTCGGAAGAAACAATTCGGGTGTTAATTGAGCTTTGAGGATAAAAATTCTCTTGACGAACAAAATTATTTCCAGTTTAATTGATAGAGTAATTAGACGTGAAAAATCGTGCGAACATATTAGAGATATGCAGAAAGTCATTTGATGTAGTAGATTTATATGTCATGGCGGATGGAGACAAAGAGACTCTGCGTTTGGAGTTAACGAAATCATAAAACATCTTAGAATTGCATACAATGTTCCTTTCAACCTTAGTTATGTAGTTGTTGTAACATATTTTGCTAAGTTCAAAGTACTTACGACGTAGCTTTGAGTATTTTACATAGTCTGTAGGCAAGCTTGTTATTTTATACTGTTTAAAGGTGCGAGATTTTCTGTTTTTTAACAAATTAAAATTTTTTGTAAACCATAAATTGGTACATTTAGTTAAAGCACAAGCACGTTTTAGTACAAAATTTCCAAGCAATTTTAGAATTGTATTATTAAAATGAAGAACACTTTCCTCAATATTACCTTTATAGGCAGGCGAAATCTATGTGGATAGTTCCTGATTTAACTTTTTTAAGTAGCTTTTGCAAAATTAAAGCAAGAACTAGAACCAAATAGAGATGCCGCGTTATCAACCCGTATGCTCTCCATGACTTCAAAAGTTATCTCCAAAGCAGGATGATAGGTATCCTCTGGTAAAACAAAAGAATCGCATCGAATCACAAAAAATTTTGAAATGTTGTCAACATACACTAAATCCAGGATTTTATGAAATTTATTTGGTAATAAATTAATTTGGTTAACGCAAAGCTCAGACATTTTCTCTAAGAGCTCGGTAAAACATGATCGAGTTCAAACGGGAGTGATGTTATCATCGATTTGTTTCCATGATATAAAAGACAAATTTAAGTCTCCCAAGACCATAATGGAGTCAGAATCGTTCATCAATGAAATAATACTTTCAATTGATCTAATAAGTTGAAGATATACCGATGTGTCAGACTGTGGAGGTATGTAAGATAAAATTATATAAATAAAGTCCTTACCAGTACGAACGCGGAATCTATAAGAGAAGTACAAACTTCTTCTGAGGGTAAAGATGAATGAACCGCAAGGAGAACTCGACCTCCGATTCTTTTCAAGCGATCACTTCTATAGATTTAATACTCGCTGCACAAAATCTCATTATCAAAAACGTGAGGTTTTAGCCACGTTTCTGTAAATGAAATTACGTTGAAGTTGCAATGAATACTGCTTAAATAAAGATCAGTTAACTTGGTATTCAGGCCTCTGACATTGATAACATGATAATAAATACGCAGCGAAAGATTACTTATTAGTTTTTTGGTCCCTCGTTTGGTCGTGGAATTCGAGCAATATTCCTATCAATTTTCTTAATAACTTGATGTTCAAATTCACGTACAACAGCTCCAGGGGCTAGAACGAACTATTTAAAATAATCTCAAACGTATCAACAGAAACATCAATTTTGAATGACGATATGTTTCTTTCATAACTAAAATTAAATTTTCGAATATTGAAATCATTAGTATTTGCAATACGATATCTATGGGAAAGTCTTAGGTTGCTTACATAAATATTTACGAGTATGTTTACAATTGAATTTATGCTTGCAGAAAATCTTTTGTGTTTAACTGTTATATACGTTCCAATTAACGAATAAAAAAATACTTTATACATAAATTATATATGATAAGGAAGTGCTGAAATATGGCAGCAAAGAAAGCAGTTAGTCGTCTGGTGATGAAAATTTCAAACTATTTTTTTTGTAAAACTCAACTTACTTGAATTTCGGCCTCATAAGATTAGTGATTAGCAGTGCGAACTACCATATGGAGAGTGATAGGTTCGAACTCTGGTTAGTGTGGCTTAGAAAAAATTATAGATTCTTATAACTCGTCCGAACGTCGTTTCAGCCCGGTCAAATTAGACCAAAAAATAAGTGTAAAACTACCTCAATTCACAGCAAACTGAAAATCGGTAGGATTGTTTAAAATACAATTAAAAATAAAATTTGAGAGTTTTCCATCTTTCCCTTGTAGGAAAAAAATGCTATTCAAGATCAAATGTCAAAAAATGAAAAAGGACAAAGGCGAACAAGAAAATCAAGGAGAAGAACAATAAGAAGAATGCGAAAGTTACGACTCGGACGATTAAATTTCACTACCTTTTTAACTTAAATTGTTTTTATCTTTTCAATCTCTGCTAATATCCATTATTTTGCAATAGTTTCAAATGAAACAAGTAACAAGTCACCCGTGAAAGAGCCTACTGGGGAAACCACGTAAAAAAAAGCGCGCGACGTAAACTACCTCAAACTTGTGCATATTATGACGATCACACATTTTACAACATTTTTAATCGCTATATCTCAAAAACGGTGACTCGTAGGAAACTAAGTATTGATAAATTTCTTATAGATAATTTTATGGTCTAAAATTTTTTTACGAAGTGTTTTTATGATAAAACTTACCGTTTTGCTGTTTTTGCCTTAATTATATATTAAACAATCTTACCGATTTCCAGCTTTGATGGAATTTAGGTAGTTTCGAATGTCTAAATTGACCGGACTATATAAAGGGTATTTTTTATAGGGGTATAGAAATTTAAGTTGCAATAAAACAACGATGGATTATTCGATTGACATGAATTTTATTTATCCGAAAGATAATCTTGTGGCATTACATTTTAAATATGATTTCTGGCATATGGCCGCCACGGCTGGCGCGGATGTAGTCCAATCTGGAAGTCCAATTTTCGATGAATTTTTCCAACATTTGTGGCCGTATATCGGCAATAATACGGCGAATGTTGTCTTCCAAATGGTCAAGCGTTTGTGGCTTATCCGCATAGACCAATGACTTTACATAGCCCCACAGAAAGTAGTCTAGCGGTGTTAAATCACAAGATCTTGGAGGCCAATTCACAGGTCCAAAACGTGAAATTAGGCGGTCACCAAACGTGACTTTCAATAAATCTATTGTGGCACGAGCTGTGTGACATGTTGCGCCGTCTTGTTGAAACCACACCTCCTGGACATCATGGTTATTAACGTTCTGGCCACCATCGTTTTTGAAAAAGTAGGGACCAATGATTCCACCAGCCCATAAAGCGCACCAAACAGTCAGGTTTTCTGGATGTAACGGTGTTTCAACATACACATGAGGATTACCTTCACTCCAAATGCGGCAGTTTTGTTTGTTGACGTAGCCATTCAACCAGAAGTGCGCTTCATCGCTAAACAAAATAAAATGGACGTAGTGCGCGATACTTTTTCCGCACAGAACCATTATTTTCGAAATAAAATTGCACTATTTGCAAGAGTTGTTCAGGCGTGGGTCTATTCATGATGAATTGACAAACCAAACTGAGAATAAATCATTTGAAAGCTGTTAAATCGGTAGCCATCTTGAAAAGTAATGCCAACTTAAAGTTCTATACCTCTATAAAAAACACCCTTTAATTGATTTTTATTTTTTTGATTTAGTAAGGTAAACTCTCTAGAACAGAAAGCCTTTAAATAATTTTTACATTTAAAATTAATTTAATTTTTATGTGTTTTTTTATGTGTTATTCATCAAAATTGAAGTGTTAAAATTCACTTTTCTCAATTTTAGCATCAAATAAGTGACGGTAAAAAAGGTTTACTCTTGGTTTATGTTGCGCCTTATTTATTATTTTTTGATCACACACTTTTACTATTATTAATACAAAACTAGAGGGCCATTCATTTTGCGGTTTACAACATAAAAATATATAAAATGCATTTGAAATAATTTTTTTTTCACGAATTTTCTTTTTTATTGTAACGTTTGCACCTTGGCATTATATGTGAAACACTTCATCACACAAATGACCGACTCGTGAATTTTGCAAATTTCAATTCATTTGAGGTACGTTTCGACCAATTTTCGGTTATCATAAGATCATAATGTTCCCAGTTGACAGTGTCAGCCTCGCCTTTATCGTGTTTGAAATAAGTAAGGTCCAATCACAATTTCGGTCAAAAGAGTACACCAGACATTAAGTTTATTTGGGTGTAACGGCCTAGCTTTAATTATTTGAGGATTCTTGTAGCACCAAGTACAACAATTTTGCTTATTTACCGTTTCCAACGAGTGAGAAATGTGCTTCGTCACAGAAAAAAATTTTGTTGGTCGCGGTTGGTTCGCGGTCCACAGCTTATTGTTCAAGCACGCAATTGACGTAACCACGGCGTTGTGAATGATCAGATGTCCTCAGTTGTTGTGTGAGCTGGGCTTTATTTGAAAGTCATAAGAAAGTCCCAGCTCTTGAGAACGTCGAGAAATAGAAGCATTCGGGTTTTCGGTTACTCCTTCAATTTACAGCAGTGATGTTTGAGGTGGAAGGACTGAAACGGTTATGTGCAGGCCTTACAGTATCGGTCACCGATCCAGTTTCTTCAAATTTTACCAATTGCTTAAATAGTTGGACGATTATGTGCACCACAATCTCCTCTTAAAAAACGAGACGTGGCCACGAGTGAATCACCATTTTTGAAGAAGCTTTTAATAATTTTAACACTTTGTGCGGTTGTTAAGCGATCCATTTTCATAAATGGCTGACTTTTAACTAAAAATAAAACATGTTTGATTCAACAGTTAAGTTTGGTAGATGTAAAAATACAGTCCTGCATTTTCGAACCACTAAATGGATAACCCTTTATATAAAATTGGGTTGGTTGTTAAAGGTTTTTGTCACATTTTAATTTGATAAAATTGCCCGAATCCTTTTGAACAAACTAATCAAAATAATCCAAAAATTCTATGCACAGTCATAGTTGTACCGAAAAGCTTAACATACATACGTATGTAAATGAAAATATAACTACCTCACTTTCATATATATGTATATGCAGCGTTCAAATCTACTTTAGTTAAAACTTTTACGGAAAACTCAAAGAATGAATTCAAATTTTTTAAACAACTGACCGTGTTTCTCTATTCCTGCAAATATATATATATTACACTTTTTTAAGTTTTTCTATTTGCATTTAATTTACCTTTCAAATTTTTTTTTGCACTGCTCTCTTTTACCAGCTGACTTTTTAATTTATTTTCTTTAGTTAAACATGTTTGAAAATAACTTAACTAATTAAAAATTTTTTTTGATATCTACTACGTACAGGATTACATATAAATGATGAGCAAAATTTCAATAACAATCCGAGGTTGTTGCATGCCTCAAGCATTTACAAAACGTTTTTAATAATGGATAAGTGAAATATTAGTTTGAGTTTTGTCTATATCATCAAATTAATAGCATTATTTCGTCTCACTTTTACCTACATATGATTAAGAATCAATCACATCAAAAAAGGAAAATGATGTACCATTTGACAATTGATCCTGTGTAATAAAGTGAAAATATTGGTCCACCCAGGACTACCTTGCTAAGGAAGAACATTGAAATTATAAAAAATCACAAATCTCCACACGCAATATTGCGACTTAAAACGCATGGTCAAATATAAAAACACAATAAATTACATTGTCACATTTAAAAAAATCACAACAAAAAATCTATTCGACCGGTAAACACAATAACGAAAAAGTTTAGACACTTGTGTGCACCAGCCGATAGAAACAAGGAGAAATGAACCAACGCTGCCAAACATGGATAAATTAATCAACGCTGCCATCGAACCAACGCTGCCAAATCACGCACTTAGAGTTCTATTTATTGCAATCGTTAAGTAATTTCCAACTTGCAGTGACCAAGAATGAGCGAGAAAATTTCTGTTTTTTGCTGTTGTTACTGAGAAATCGTGTTGCACGTGGCATGCCAAAAAAACAAAACGACAATATTTCACCTGTCAGCCGAGGGAAGGCATAAAAATTCAAATTGCAATACAGTAGAGAAGAGGAAAAAAAGTAAAGAAAAATATGTAACAATTGCAAAGTGAATGCCAACTGAACAACTAAAAAGATTAGAAATTAAACAACAACCCGTCCAAATAAGAAATATTCGTAGTTGAGGTTATTAGCAAAAGAGCAAGTGTAAAATAAGTGTCATCACGCGAGATGGATGGTTTGAAAGTTTTTCAAGGGATTCTAAACAAAAATGGTGGGGTTTGGGTATTAAAATATAAACCTAAATTTGTGTAATGCTTTAAAATATGCAACGACACCATATATTATATTTTTCATAATCATATTTAGCTATAATGATAAATACTGTAAAAAAATTATTAAATTTCACTGCTACAAAATTACCCAAAGCTGAAACTATAGAATTAAAATATATATATATATATAAAGAAAGATCAAGTAAAATTTTACTCAAAATGATAATAATAATGATAATATAGTTAACAAAATAAAGTATAAATGAAACTTTTTGGAACACACCCGGAGTCACAGCTATGATTTCGTCTGCATTTCATACAATCAGCTACAACAAACGGTTTCGTGAGATTAGAAAACTAGATTCTTAAATTAGCCTGACTCTCCAAGAAATTATTTACATATTTGCTTTTTATTGATGGTGTTTTTAAATTAATTTGTTAATTAGTTTATGTTATTTTAAATTTTTTAATACAACTATTTCGTTGTTTTGTATATAATTATTAATATTCAATTGAGAATTTATTTATTTGTTTATTTTTTTCTTATTTTTTTATTTTTTATTTTTTATTATTATATTTATATATCACTTAATTTAAATAGTTATTTACTTTTTAATTAACATATTAACTTACTTTTTAAGTATTCTTTTTTGATTTGTTATAATTATCTTAAAATTTTTATAATTAATTATTCATATATGGAACTATTTTTTTAAATTTTGTTTATTATGTTATTAAGTTATTAGTTTTTATAGAAAGGTTTCTTTCTTTTTAATTTGTATTTATACAATGACTTAAAATTTTGATTCACTTAATTATTTACTTAATTGTTCTTTTATTTCCAGTTAATTTTTTTTTTTGTTAGTTTTCACGTATTGTCTTTTTTTAAGTCTTAATTATTTCATTTATTAAGTGATTAAATTTTTTTATTTCTTTATTAATATAAAGGGTGATCTAAGTATGGGTACTTTTTTCGATAGCCTTTTTTTTTTTGTCAGATCACGCGCGAGTCGTGTCGAGCTGCCATGTTCTTTTTGTTCAGTAAAACAATACATGCATTTCATCATGGAAAGACTTACGCCTGAACAACGTTTACAAATCATTAAATTTTACTACGAAAATTCACGATCTGTAAAGAATGTGTGTTCGCGAGCTTCACTCAATTTATGGTCAACATAATCGGCCCACTGAGCGTACTATTCGCAGCACCATCACCCATCTTGAGACCCAGTATTAATTATTGGATAATATTCGACCAAATAGGTCATGTCCAGCACCATTGAAGAAAATATAGCGGTCGTAGCTGAGAGTGTACACGAAGACCGTGGAGAGTCGATTCGGCGCAGTTCGCAGCAGTTAGGACTTGTATGGAACGACTTGGTGCACTTTACTTCGAGATCTTAAATTGAAAACGTACAAAATACGCAGCAGTTAGGACTGACTTATGGAACGACTTGGTGCACTTTACTTCGAGATCTTAAATTGAAAACGTACAAAATACGCAGCAGTTAGGACTGACGTATGGAACGACTTGGTGCACTTTACTTCGAGATCTTAAATTGAAAACGTACAAAATACGTACAAAAATGAAGCCGCTCGACCTTCCCAAGCAACATCGCTTCGCTCTATGGGCTCTTGAGAATGTAACCATCAATGGCGACCGATATCGCGCCTGATAACCGGCTATTTGTTACCTGAAATTGAAGCTCGTGATCTCGGCGACATTTGATTTCAACAAGACGGCGACACTACCCACACATCGCATCAATCAATGGATTTTCTGAGAGAACACTTCGGTGAGCAGAAAATTTCACGTTTTAGGTTTGTCGATTGGCCACCAAGATCGTGTGATATCACACCGTTAGACTTTTTCCTGTAGGGATATGTAAAATCTAAAGTCTATGCGGACAATTCTGCTTCGATTGAGACCTTGGAGCAAAACATTATGCGTGTCACTCGCCGTATACAAATCGAAATGCTCGAACAATTCATCGAAAATTGAATTCAACGGATGAACCATCTGAGATGTAGCAGCGGCTAACATTTTAAAGAGATAATCATCAAAAAATAAATGCCGAAAAATTTTCATTTTAATGATAATAAATATTCCTCATTAAATTTGAATTTTCTGTTTTTTTTCCTTAAAAAGGTAGGGAACCTCGAAATGGATATATATATAGTAACAGATATTTATTAATTAATTTATTAATTTATTTATTTCTTTATTTGTTTATATATTTATTTATTTATTTTTTATTTATTGTGAAATAATGAATACCTGGAATTTTAGAATATAAGTGACTGATCATTTATCTGCTAAGCAAAGCTAAAGGTGCCTGCAGTAGATAAAAATTTCCGGAATTTCAAAGATTGCATAAATTCTCATACCATATTATGAAAAAATTGCGAGCCTTAACAAAAGATACAATAAAATTTGGACTCTTCCACTTTAAAACTCTCAAACTCTCTAGTATCTCTCAAATTCGAAATGCGTCCGCACAGCGTCCTGAGCAGTTGATGAGACTTAAGTGTAATTTTTTCTCCATTTCCTTTCACACTCATCTAAAATACATGCTAACAATTGTATCGTGTATCTTAAGGCATGCGACACCTTTTCGTATTGCCGCTTCTCCCCTTTCACATAGAATTTCCTGTTTTCGCTGTACACGGCAACCACTTGTGTGAGAGTTCGAGCACCCGAGAAATGTGGCTCCACCAATACCTGCAACTTCATCAAGAGAGCAGCAACGCCAAGTGCCCGCGAATGATGCATAAGATTTATGATGTGATATAAAGTGCGGCACTTGTATTTTAAGCCTTTTGGCATGCAACGTTTACGGCCTGGACCAACAGCACGATTGGTTTCTATTGTGTATATCGGTGGCAGGCCAACAGCTGCATTGCTCATATTCAGCCTCAGACTTCGTCGCCTCTGCGAGATGCTTTAGGATGCAAGCTGCTTTAGAGCCAGCCTTACCTTGCTTGTCTGCTTGTAGTGTGCGAAAAAGGTGAGCAAATTTGTTTTTTTTTTCTTTAATGCACTGCTGTTGAGTGTTCATATAAATAATTGTTTGTATGCGTGCATATTAAAGTTTTTCTTGCAAATTTGTACATATAAAGAGGTTTTCATTGCAAAAATTCGTGAATTTTAAGAATGATAAATAAGTTTTAAAATTTATTTTTTTGATATATAACTATGTGGTTAAAGTATATTTGCCTAAAAACAAAGACTGATTGGTATTTATGAAGGTATTTATTTATACTACTGGGTCTATATATCAGGCAAGCATAGAAGCTGCGTTTTCCGTGAGCTCACCAAAGGAAAGTAGGTTAAGCTCAATATAGAGCACAATGAGTCTATTCAATGGCTTGAGTGCAGCCGCCCGCGGTTAAGTTCTTAATCAGCTCTTTTTAATAAACAAACCCACTAAATTATTATTTAATTTAATTTTTATCTTACCCATAAATAATAAAAATTAAATTTGATTTTCGATTTTCTGCACCGTTGAAATTAATTCTCAATAGAAAGAAAATTGTTCAATAGAAAGTTCTATAATTTCTAGAGTTCTAGATACCCGGCTATCAAGCATTGCTAGCAGCTCGATGCTCGTTCGGTACTCGCTCATTGCTCAACTGCTCAGCAGAACAAAAAAAATAGTTTTGATTGTCAAAGTTTCTTTGGCGTTGCAATGATTTTTACACTTTGTATGAATAAATTTAAATTAATAAAAAATGTTTTTTGAAAAAATTCAAAGTGTTTGTCAAAATACTCGAAATGGTCGTGCTCGACTCGAAAATATTGCGAGTAATGAGCAATGAGCAGGTGTGCAGGTGCTCATTGCTCAAATGCTCGCACTGCTCGAAAATTTTTGGGCAAAATCTGGAGCTCTAGTAATTTCTTAGATACTTTTTCCTGATCAACTCAGATTTAGACTATGTTTCAAATAAATATGTGAGAAATAGAAAAATATTCATAGATTGTTGCCTACATTTTAGCACTTCACGCAGAAAATTTTGATCCTGCTAAATAAAAATTTCCATTTTTCTTAGAAAATATAGATACATTTTTTTTTTTTTCAAAATTGAATATGAATAACACAAAATTCTATCAGTATACCAATTATTTCTAAAATTATAATTTCTATTATAAGAATTTTTAATTTGCTTTTTTTTCAATATTTTTCACAACTCCCAGACAATATATTTAGAACACTGGAATAAAATATTATTAACAGTTATCTACATTCAGAGATTTTTTAATTTCAGCAAATCTGCGTTTTCTGTTTAATTTCTTAATACTTTTCAGTAAAAAATTTAAATTATTCTTACTAATCACAGCGGAAGACAAGGACAACTTTTAAAGGTCCGGTGTCACTGATGGTTAGCTTAACTTTTTTCTTTCTTAACAAGCGACATTTTGAGTAAAATTTTTGAAGAAAAAAAGTTCGCCAAGTTTTTGTAAGCAACACGAAACTGTTAAATATAATATTACACATGTAATTTATATATAAGATATGTATACATATTGTGATGAAGAATGCAAATTTCTTCATAAATAACGTGTCATCCTCATGCATTAGCTGCTTAGCTTTTGTGGATAACACAGTTTTTTAAACGTACATGCGAAAGTATTATGTATTTTCCCAAACTTTCTTGTCTCGATTTTTTTTTTTTTTTTTTTTCTTTAAAGTTTGAATTATTCATTTAGGCACAAACGCACTGTGTACCATTTCCTAAAATCGAAAAAAATATCCTAGTTTTTGTGAAAAAAAAAGAATAATGCTCATCCAACATTAAAAATGTTTTCGGATTTCTTCAAAGCAAATAAAATGATAAAAACAAAATCAAAAAATCAGTTGATAAATAATTGTGTTCAAAATATTTGTACAGTTATTATACAATTAGTTTCATTTCGAAATATGTTTTTTTTTTGTAAAAAGGAGAATTTTCCTATTTTTAAAAAAATATAATAAAAAAATCAAAAAATTGTAAAATAAAATTGGATTATGTAATTTATTGAAAAAAAAAATATTAAAAATCTTTTGAAAATTTAATATTTAATTTTTGAGAGTACTATTGATGTAAAAAGCTGGTTCTATTTTAACAACTGTCACAAAATTCATCATACAGCCGATTTTAAAATAATTATGCCTGTTATCGAGCACTTCAATTAGTATGTTATTCGACGTCTCCATAATAAATAACTAACGCTTGCTTATTGGTGCAATCTCTATTGCAAAATTTAACTGCATAGAGCTAAGTTATTAAAATAACTCCAGGATCTACCTAAAGTAAAAGTACCTTGTTAGAATGTGCGGGCACACAAAATACCTACACATGCACACATACATACTAAAATTCGTTGAAATATCTCAAAAAATGAGAGACTAGTTTTCATTCAAAGAGATATACAGACGGACAGAAGGTCAGAAGCAAGCAGACGGGCATGGCTAAGTCAACTCAACTCGCCATTCTAATACTGTAATTATTATTATTTTAGTAACTATATTTATATTTAATTATTTAAAAATAATTAATTTCATAAAGCAAAATCAAAAAGCACATGCATTCTATATTATTTTGTAATTTATCTATGTCAAACTTAAAAAAAAAAAAATATTTTAATCAAATTATAAAAAAAATTAAATGAGAAACTATAACCTTTTAACTAATTATTTTTACTTAATTTTCCAAAAAAAAATTAAAATATATGTAAAATTTAAAAATTTTCCTAATTTAAAAGAAAACCGAATTGTTGCATTTCACAATTTCATCCACAGTATGCCGCATTTACATATACTTAACTTTATAAGTGTGAACAAGTAAATAGCGCAAATATTTTGTTCTTCCAACAATAGCATCAACTGTTTGGAAGGATATTGTGTAAAAACTCCAACAACAACTACAAAAGTACAAACAAAATATGACTAAAATGGCAACAACAACAAATAAACACAATAAGTTATGTTGAATGAATGTAAATTTCGCTAAAAGTAAGAATTCTTAAGTACACACATATAGGTA